>CM024241.1:61128287-61232966 GCA_013421045.1 Propylea japonica
CGAGTCAGAAGAGCATACGACGTGAGAGGTAATAAAATAATTGGTCGGAGAAATAACTGGTAATCAAGTGTTTGGAGGTTAGCGCATACACAAGTACTTTTCAGATTATATGAGCCAAACGGTCTTGTTCAATTCTTTCTCTGCAATCTATCAAACTAATGAAATACTTCACAAATGAAACTAATAAACTGTCTCTGGTAATTGATAAATAAGAATAAATGTCGGAAGTCAGTGTCAAACCCAGATGACAGTTTAGGAGGTTACCATTCGAGCTAGGCCAACATAGGTAACGAACCTCACCTGACACACAGGGGACGGTTTAAAGAAAACAATTAAATCGAAATGAAATTCGCAATCAATTACCCAGAGAACTGCGGAAAATAAGCAAATAAATTAAAACGATAATCTCAGAATTAACTCAAGCCGAAGAATGATGGTCGAATCAAATAAACAGAATAAGGAACGGGAATAATTTCTTAATCGGATTGTTACGAGCAAAATCTCAGTCAAACCCAAGTAACAGTTAGGAGGTTACCATTCGAGCTAGGCCAACAATAGGTAACGGACCTCACCTGATAACACTGGGGACGGCGAAAAATTAAATAAAAATAAAAAAAACCACGATATTAATTTACTCTCGCAAAATAAATATCAGTCAAACCCAAGTAACAGTTTAGGAGGTTACCATTCGAGCTAGGCCAACAATAGGTAACGGACCTCACCTGATACACTGGGGACGGCGGAAAATTAAAAAAAAAAAAACCACGATATTAATTCACTTTCGCAAAAAAATATCAGGTCAAACCCACGTAACAGTTTAGGAAGTTACCATTCGAGCTAGGCCAACAATAGGTAACGAACCTCACCTGATACACTGGGGACGGCGGAAAAATTAAATAAAAAACACGATATTAATTCACTTTCGCAAAATAAATATCAGTCAAACCCACGTAACAGTTTAGGAAGTTCCATTCGAGCTAGGCCAACAATAGGTAACGAACCTCACCTGATACACTGGGGACGGCGGAAAAATTAAAATAGAAAACGCGATATTAATTCAAACCGAAAAGAAAATCGACCAATCGTTCAACGGTAAAATATTATCAATAGAAATTCCGTAATATACAGCAGACTACAGAGAAAAGAACAAATAACGGAAAATAATTAGCTCAAAATGTCTTACCAGGAGTACTTCACACACTCGCGGTCGGTAAAGAAAATACTGAAATTTATTTTTCTAAATGAAAAATAACGGTGAATACCGGAATACTTGCGATGAAACTTTTAAAGAAAAACTACCAAAACTTTTAATAGTGAAAACTAGGCGAAGTAATTAGCAACGAAAACAAGCGAAGAATTTAACCAAGAATCATAAGAGAATCAACAAAATGCCCTCGGTCAATGGTTTTATTACCCCATAAGGTGGGGGGTGTCATGCGCCAAAATTTCGGAAAAATCACATAGTGGGATTAAAACGGCTACATTGATTGGCTGACAACATTTGACATCATTTCCCGTTTCTAGAACATTCAGAAAATTATCGAAAGTCGAAAAAACGGAAAGACGCAGCCAGCGTCCTTATCAAACTAGCAATCCAGAAAAACGCGAGAGACATGTGTGAAAAAAACGGAGAACAACAAACTACATCTCGTACTCCCGTTTTTATACATGGGATTGAAATTAAGTTTGATCTGAATAATTTAAATTATTATTTCTGCAGAATAATTTTCGAATTTATTTTCTGGAAATTCTGAACGGAATGAAAATACAAGAGATGCATGAACGTACTATTCAATTGACTTAATTATGTTTCATTCAGCGTCGTGGAATACGGAAAAGTGAATTAATCGAAATATAAAATGAAGAAATCAAAAATAACATTTTCTACTGAAATAAAATAATTTCTACGGTGTTTGAAATCGCTTACATTTTACTTTTACACACAAAGTTTGTCTAAGCTGTATACAGTTTGGTCGGAAATTACGTAAATGAATAAAATACAATTCTTTCGAATAATCAATTCCTATTCTTCGGTATATTATTACACGGTTATATTCAAACAATTATTTCCAAATCTGGTTTCCTATGTACAAAACGTAATTGAATAAATTCAAAACTATATACAGTCTGGTCGGGAGTTGATAATCTTAATTACATTCTTACATGAATTCAACGGAAAATTAAATTTGAACCGGCAATTCATTATATTTCAACTCAAAAATACTTTTCGTGATACAAATGAAAATTACTCAAACTGTATACAGGGTGGTCAGGAATTAGCGAACTATTATAATTAACTTTGAATGCAAAAATGCGACTTCTACGGTTTATTTCACGAAACTGAAATGAATCATATACATGGTGGTCAGCAAATCAAAGCAGAAAACGGAAATTAGTAATGAGCGAAAAATCGCTTCATTACACTATTTTGTTACCAATATGATTCAATATGAAGAATTTATAGCAAAGAGATGTTCATTTTATATTATTATTAGTATGGTACTTTGTTCTACAGTCCTCGCTACAGGCTTATTGTTGTAATTTGAATATTTAATATTCTGATAAATGTAGAAAACCAATTTCTACATAAATAACTTCTTACATACATTCACAATGGTATAAAACCATAATACATTTCCTTTGTAATATGGTATAGATCCGTATACCAACAGAGCAGTATGTTTTTGAGCGCTTGTTCTACGAGTGCTATATCGTTTTGCCCAAATGTCTGTATTTTCGAACTTTGAGCCGAAAACGGTTTCAAACGATAGGGTTCGACTACCTGATGAAGAATTCGTGGTCAAATTCAATTACAGTTGCACGATAACTTGCAAATGAATTATCCTAGAGAGTTCTGTACCAAATGCTTCGGATAAGTACGTTAACCAGCCAAAACGTACAGGATGTTCTATAAAATATGGACATTCAAAATTTTGTTCCTTGATATCTTAGACAAAATTGTAAACAGAACCATAGAAAATTCAATTGGAATATTGAAAAGAAGGAATTTCATATTTCCATTACAAGATATCCGATTCGGGTGAAATTTATGTTGTGAATGAAGATTAATACACTGAATATTCATGCAAAATTTCAAGAAGATCGGATCATCCGAACTATAAAATATTCTATTGGAATATCGAAAAAAAGAATCTCTATATTTTCATTACAAGTTAGCGGTGTGAAAATCATTTTGTGTATGAATATTGATATGCTGAATGTTGCAAAATTTCAAGAAGATCGAATCATCAGAACCATAGAATTAAACTTTTTCAATTGTATCTATCATAAGTCCTATACAAATTTTGAGGTAATAGCCTCATTGCTCCACCTTTGAACGAGAAGATGCTCAGGGAATGAAAGCTTTTTAATGGTTATAAATTGCACTCAAACTCTTGAAGATTTATTCAACATAACATAATATATTTAACAAAATAGAACAGATTATAAAGAAAAAACATTTTTCATACAGAAATTATATCTTCAGAATTATTTATTACAGAACAAAAAGCAATGGTGATACAGTTCACTCTCAGAAAGCTTTCAAAAAGCTAAATCAGTAATATCTGAACCGTTATCTCAGATCGAATTGAACAGAATGTATACACATGATTCACAATCATAAATCAGTATTCTAATTTTGAATTATTCTTATGAAAAATCATATCAATTTAAATACTCTGCAGTACCAATTCAAGATCAGAGAACAAAAGGAAAAAAGCAGTGTTTAAGTTTTGAATGTTAGGTTTGATACATAAAGCACAATGAAAATATGAAAAAATTTAAACACTTGTAGTTTTGTTTAAGAGAATGTTGCAAGGACCCTCAAGACAAAAATAATATGCTTAATGGTTATAAATTGCACTCATAACTAACAAAATAAAGCAGATTATTAAGAAAAAAATTTATATCTTCAGAATTATTCATTACAGGACAAAAAACAATGGTGCTACAGTTCACTCTCAGAAATCAGAATGCATTCAAAAACATAAATCAGTAATATATTGCTTCTGAACGGTTCTTAAAAAAATCAAGAATCGAATTGAACATTCTCTATCAATTGTACTAACTCAAGCTTAGAGAATAACTAGGAAGAGACAGTAGATATAGTTGGAATGTTATATATCATAAAGTACTATAAAAAATTGAAACAGTATTCACAAAATGAAACAAATCATCAATTAAAGTTAACATATAGAATTATACCTTAAAAAGTATTTATTAGGACATAAAAAACAACAGTGACATGATTCCACTCTCTCAGAATGTATTCACATGATTCACAATCATAAATCAGTAATATTGATTTTGAATTATTCTTATGAAAAAAATAACAATTAGAATACTCTGCAGTTCTAACTCAATATCAGAGAAAAAAGTAGTGTTCAAGTTTTGAATGTAAGGTAGGACTAGGTACCATCCATAGATCTGTACCATCTTGAGATCGTATCTAAATGAGGCAAACTGTTGTTGAAAGTTATATCCTTTCGGTGAATAGAAGACCAAAGTTAATGCGAAGGCTCTCAACGTCGGATTAAATTTTGCCTAGTCGTTCCTTTCAACAATCTTTGAAATGAATTACCTGCCGCTCCAGGACTGACAGATGCCTGAAAAAGAAAGATTCTTCAATCTGGTTGCCTGATAATATTCATGTATGTACTTTTAACAATGAGCGAAAAGGAAACATACCAATATTATAACGTCTGTTGATTCTGATACGAGTGATTTTTCTCTCAAACAATCCAGCAATGTTTTCATTGAAGTTATTTTAAGCTTCATCCTTCAACAGACTGCTGCTATGAACGAATCTTTTTATTTTGACTCTGGACTCTCTTCTATAATGTTAATGTCCCTTTTCCATACCTTAGGCGTAGAAAAACCACTAGTGTGCGGATCTCCCACATAAGCTCTTTATCACAAATGAAACAGTAAAATTAATCATGAACTAGTGGAGCACTCAAATGAAATATTCACCTTCCCCTTCTTATTTGAGATGTTCATGGTTTCTCGGTAAAGCTGGAAGGCATTAAATCAGTATTCTCAACTGCTTGCTCCAGTTTGACAACAGGATATTCCACATTTTCTACAATGAAAACAAAAATCACACAAAATATGGTTAGTCACTTGGACAAAGGACTCTTCCTTTGTCTAAGGTTAGTCAGCAATATAAGAAGAATACAAGTTTTACCTTCTTTTCGGAGAACAAGCAATAGCATCATCATTCTGATAGATTTCTTCATCGAGAGATGAAATTTGATCTTCGCAAATATAATTCTTCGAATATTCACTTCTGTAGTGTGAATTATAACTGCATAATTATCTTTAAGCACTTGTGGGAGTTTCATTCGTAGTGGAGCTGGAGCTGCAAACGAGTTCGCAATTAATATAATGAAATTAGGCCAAATGATTTCTGCATACATATAACAATGATTACTAATACATATCTCCTGTTGTATGTAGAATAATTTGGAAAGATTTTCCACAGAAACATCTCTATTTAATTGATTGAAATAAAATTCCAGGAAGCTCCTGTAATCTTACCTTGAATTACGTTAGTCTGAAGAATGGTTTCACAGGAATAGGATTGGCATCATTATTAAGAAGTTTGGTACCATTTAGTTTGTCAAAATGTTCCGAACATAACTATTCTGTGGCAAGTTTCTATCTCCAGCTAAGTCCATAATTGAAATCCATATATTCCTTCTCCCAATATCAAATAAGTCTGAAAGAAACTCATGAGAATTGAACAATCTACGCCAATGATTTGCAAAACAAAACAAACCTGTAAAAACTCAAATTAGGGTTGTAGGAGTCCAATTTACCACATACTTGACACTTAAGAACCATTTTATTAATATTTTTTGCACAAAATATATGGAAATAGGTCCGAAAAACACTTTTTCAACTTTGAACTCGAGTAGACAGTTGACAGAATCGTCGAAATCCCAGAAAACTAAACGAATTCATCTCGGCAACGGTGTATCATACATCAAATGTCAAATCGGAGCAAACTCACCTGATTGGCCTAGAGAAATATCGATCGGATGAGAAACAATTTATGAATGAAACTGAGAAAACCGGTGTTGTCACGTTTAAGAGAAATGAATGTTAAAAAATCCGTGAATTTGGTTGTATAACTACGAATTCTGTTCTTACTGCCTTGAAAGTTCGGTCGAAATGACTTGGAATAGGTGGGTATCAGCTTTTATATGATTTTACCCAAGTTTTCTGTGGATGAAGGTTTTAAGAGGGTATAAATTCCACCGAAAGGATCAATTATGTGGATGTAGTTTGTGATTGTTTATGGTATTCATTGAAATTCTTAATATTTCATTCTATTAGTACTCGTTTCGTACGATTACAAAATCAATATCATATATCAGTAATCTAGATAATTGTAGGTATTCCAAGTTGCTATTTCAGTATTTCTAAGCGATTTGATGTTAATAAATCTGATATCTTCGGAAACTTGACAACGTTGTGCATATTTTGGCGTAATTACCAATCCGTAGTAATACAGTCGTCCAGTTCAGTTCTGAAGGTAGGAATGTTGGCTTCAGTATTTATCATTGCATACCGCGTCTCCCTCTTCCTATGTCTATGGTGTGACCACTTAAACCGCTGACCATCGACTGATTGATAGAATAGAAATAGAAGGTTAGGGGTTGCCGATGGCGCGCTTTTCCAAGAATTATATTAACCTAAATTAAAATTAAAAATCCTTTATAAAGTATGCAGATAGCGACATACCCAGATCGCAATTGCCATGTACGAAATGAAGATAAAACAATAATGTATAAGTAATCATAAAATAAAATATCGATATCCTGGTTTTCAGTTTCCAATCAGCTGTTTCAATTATCGCGCTAAGAAACGTAATTCCCGCCATCATTTTATATGACTTTTGGCAAATCGTGCGCACAGATAAACAAACCCCAAGTCTTTGACAATGCGGCGGTGCCAAACTTACCTTGAAGAACTGCGAAGAACGGCGCGCTTTCCGTAGAAAGTGTGGTTACGTGGTACGTCTAGAATTTCGATGTTTTTGCGTTAATTATTGAATTTACGTGAAATGAAACTATTCGATCGTTATGTGAATGTTCGAGGGTGATTTATAGAACAAATCGAAATAGTGTTTTTGTGTTTTTATAGTGAAAAAAGTGACGTGAAGATGGAACATTTTTGGAACTTTGGGGGCCCATATCTTCTAAACTAAGACAGACCGCCACCTGTTAGTTTCACTAATGTTGTTCAGGAAGACTCAATGAATACAATGACACCAAAATCTGGGGCCTGTAACACAAACCTTACAAGTGTAACAAGTCTACAAGTAATTTGCCTGTAACTACAAGTCCAACCCAATTCGATGTCACAATGCGAATGGCTACAATTGTAGAAATTAAATAATTTTGTACATGTGTAGCTACACTTGTAATGCAAATATCATAGAATTCATTATTATTTGATTCCTACTATATGACATGACTTGTCAATATAAGTAGTATTGCTACCTAGAGTTGGAGATATGTAAAACATTATCTACACTTGTAGGAAATTCCGTGACACGATTATACAAGTGTGAACTTTATGTTACAGAAAAAGTTTACATATGTAGAGATTTTGACGTAATTACTAGTCCGTACTTGTAATTACAAGTGGGTTTGTGTTATGAAACAGTTACAAGTGTAGAATATATTCTTACAATTGTAGGACTTGTAGTGCTTGTGTTACAGGCCCCTGGTCAATATCTGCTGGTCACTAATAACTTAATATTTACCCAATGAAAATTCTTTTTCTGATGAAGTAGGTTTGTTCTTTCGTTTGAACTCCATAAATACTGTTATCTGGGTATTTAAAATTAAATGGTTCTTGTGGAGCCAATCAAGAAATCTTCCGAGATCTTTGTTGATATTTTGATACAGTTCGTCTTCGTTTTTGTTATTGAATACCAGTGCTGTGTCATTTATAAAGACCAAGTATATACATAGATCAACGAGGAACGGAGACAATCATCAACGTTGAAATTGCCCAAATTACAATTTCGGCTTACAACTCGAAAACAAAAGACGATAGAGCAATGCGGTTGACGGCAAAATGAGTTTCTCGGAAAAAGGTTACCGTAATGTGCCATTCATTTTTCTCTATCTCTTAGGTTTAAAAAGTCGTAGTTCAGGGATAACCAATTCTGGTCATCCTGTACAAATGACGTTCTCCATGATGTGACTTGATTCAAAACTCCTGAACAGAAACATCTCGTGCTGGAAAAATTTGGTGATTCACTGTACAAAACGCAAGTTCAAACAGACCCAAAGCTTTCATTGCATACAGAAGCCTATTTCTAAATGAAAACTTCCGGTCAGAGTTCCTTGAATTTGCAGATGAATTACACTTTGGTAGTTCATTAAACAGATAGCACAATTTGATTATTAATAATGAACTACAGTAAATATATTTTGGCTGCTTTAACACTCGTTGAAAATTTTCAGCTTGAGAAACAAGAAATGAAAGATCTTGATGAAAACCTGGATACATCTGAAGATTCTGAAACTTCTGGCCCTTCCTCAAACATAGAAACCATATCTATTAGTAGTTCATCCGAAGATGAATCATCGGAATTTGAAGATTCAGTAATTTCTGTCAGTTCTGAAGATGAAGAAGCAAAAATAGAAAATAAACTAGAACAAAAAGAAGATGATATAGAGTTATGGAAGAGAAGAGTGGAGGAACAAGATATCTTGATAGCTGAACATCACAAAACTATTGCTCGTCTCACAGAAGAGTTGAAGAAATTCGGAGATCTCACTATTCTTCAGAACACCTTGGATGCTCAAAACTGGAAGATTCAAGAATTAACCAAGAGAAAGAAGGAGAAGGGCAAAAATCTTTGATGCTCGCAGCCAAAAGATACAGAAACTTACCAACAGAAAGAGGTAGGAGAAAAAATCCTTCGAATTTTTATACATTTCATGCTTGGAATTTGAATGTCAAATTCTTTCAAGGAAGAGCAAGAATGTTCTGGATATAAATAAGCAAATTTTATTATATTTGAAAATGAAATATACTTTTTCAGATGAACACCTGAAATAAACTTGCAATATTCTATTTCAAATATTCTCTTCATTCCATTTTAGTTCGATTTTTATACAACAGGGTAGGTTCGATTATGCAAGATAACGTTTAAAACGATGCAATTTCATGGGAAAGTAATATTTTTCAACTTCAATTGTGATGATGAATCTTACAAAATAACCCCTTCGGACCTGATTTCGGAAACAATCAAAAAATGTTTTTTCTTTGCATAAACTTTTTTTTGGGGCCCTTCTAGATTCATAATTATAATTCCGAGCAAGTTTTTTCATATTTTATAGAAAAAAAATCATGTGCATAGGTTAGTGCAGGTTTATCTTTATTAATAAGGTTGACAAACGAAGGTGCTATTTTGGAAACCTAGCAACAAGGATAATTAGACATTCATAAAAAACATCATAAACAATTTTAATTTAGAAAAAAATATTTGAGTAAATGCAGAAATATCCTCAATTGCGGTAAAATTTCATGAAGCAGTTTCTCTCCTTTTTTATACACAAGTGAACTTGACACTTCGTACAAAAGAAATGAGTTTTTTTTCCACAGCGCTCTATTTTTCAGCGTTTAACCTCCTTTTCACCATCAAGATCAGGCATATGATCTACTTGATCTTTTCTGACCTTAGGAATTGTTCTTGAATCCTCAATCTTCCTTCTTCTTGGGATGTTTTCCATATTCTCAACAGATCTTGGTCTTCCCTTCTTTTGCTCACTGTTTTACCTTGTTTTACAAGAGCTTCAGCAACTCGCAGCCGAAAATGGAGCAAATCCAGTTCGTTTCTTCTAGGTATATTATTTAATTCACATTCTTTTTTATACTCGAGCCAACTGTTCACTACGGCGAAATCTACAGCGTGAAAAATCATGCGAAGTGTCCACTTGTTACTTCTGATATAAATTCGGTATAGACTGATCAGCTGATCAAGTAGGTCAACTCCCCCCATGGCATGATTATAAAGCTTCACTATTTATGGCCTAGGTATTTTCAAAAAAGTCTTTTCAACTTTATCCCATCTCTCTACTTCATCTAGAGTTCCTGATTCTACAAAATTTGATGCTAATCAGCTAATGCCACACTGCGATTGTCGGAACCATTTTATGGCGATTACATCTTTGTCTGAACTCATCAGTTCGTCATATACTCCGCGACCTTTTTTTTCAAATGTTTATCACACAAAAAAGGCGGATTAGAAAATATGTTGGTCCGAATAGTACCGCCAGCATACCGGGTCCGGCGATTGAACTGTCCGTCTCTAAAAATTCAAAATTTCTGGTAATTTTCAATATTTATTCACATACTCTTTTGCATATGAAAGCAGAAAGTTCAAAGTTTTTCATGTGCTATTCCGAAGGAATATGACCGCCTTTGGCCTTCACAACAAGCTTGAGTCTCTTTCTGAATGAGGTGCACGCTGCTCGAATGACGTCCTCCCTTAAACGGTTCCATTCTCGCGTCAGCGACAACTTGAGCGATTCCAATGAAGTGTGTTTTTTAGAACAAGCTTGGGCCTGTATGATGCTCCAAATACAGTAATCCAGCGGGTTCAAATCTGGTGAGGACGGCGGCCACATATCACGGTCTATCAAAACTGGAACGTTCGATCTCAACCAATTTTGCGTGCCATTTGCTTTATGCGAAGGTACCGAGTCTTGTTGGAAAGTCCAATGCTCTGAACCGAATGTTTTGCGTGCCCACGGTATTAACTCAGGTCTCAAGATCTTGTCTCGGTAGATTTGTTCGTTTATCTTGACTTCGTTGCGACCCTTCTTCTTCTTCTTCTTCTTCTTAACGAAAGCTTACAGCTTGTTATACCCATTTCAGTCCCCTTCTTCTCGTTCCTGCGATATGGAGCTCCAACTGTCTTTCCATCTTTTTGGCGGTCTTCCTGGAGGTCGCTTGGATGGTGGTTTTCCATTTCTTGCAACTTTCGCTAGTCTGTCATCTTCCATCCGTGACACATGCTCGTTCCAATATCTCCTTCTCGCTCGCATCCACCTCACTACGTCTTCAATCTGGCATTCTTCTCTGATGTCGCTGCTCCTTCTCTGATCTCTAAGCGTATTACCAGTAATTGACCTGAGTATCTTCATCTCATTTGTGCGTGCCATCCTTTTTGTTTCGGCCGTGTCAGCTGGTGTTTCCGCCGTGTATGTCATTACAGGTCTAACGCATGCTTTGTAAATTCTGACTTTGCTGGTGGTTGTCATAAAGTTATTTTTCCAGATGGTGTTTCTTAGTGCCCCTGCAATTCTGGCCGCTTTATTTATCTGATGCCTTACACTTTCTTTCAAGTTTCCATATGGCGAGATCACTGTACCCAGATAATTTAATTCGGAGACCTGTTCTATTATGATGTTATCGAGCTCCAACTTACATCGGCGCGGTTCTCTAGCAATCACCATTGTTTTAGTTTTAGTGGTTGATATCTCCATGTTTAGCTTGTGAGCCTCTCTGTTGAACGCCTGAAGCAACCACTGCAGACCATACTCACTATCCGCAAACAGCACTGCATCATCCGCATAGCATAAGATCTTCAGAACCTTGCCTCCCATTCTGTACCCATGCTTCACATTCCGCACGCTGGCAATTATTCTGTCCATCAACAGATTGAAAAGCAAAGGACTGAGACTATCTCCTTGTCTTATTCCCGTATCGATGTTTATTTCGTCGGTTATAGTCGTTCCTGCCTTGATTGTGGTGGTATTGCCCGTGTTCAGTTGTTTAATCGTCTGTATAATGTTTGGGTGTATTCCTCGGTGCTTCAGTTCATCTTCAACATCCCTCAGCTGTATTCTATCGAAAGCTTTAGTCATATCTATGAAGCACAGGTATGCGGGCTTATTATACTCGATGGCCTTTTCAATTACCTGCCTAACGATAAACACTGCATCGACTGTTGAACGATTTTCCGAAACCCCTGCTGTTCTTCGCTCCGAGCCTCGTTGCGACCCATTGGCAGGAAAACGAGTGAAGAACGGCCTTTTTCAGAGATCGCCGCCCAGACCATGATTTGGTCGGCTCCTTGTCGTCGAGTGACCCGTAAACGATCCGAATGATTGCTGGTACGTTTCTTCAACCAAACCCGATCGTTTTGTTTGTTCAAATATTGCTCAATGCAGAAAGTTTTCTCGTCAGAGAAGACAATGTTCGGAAGAATCCCACCATCGAGCAGGCGAATCAGCTCCTTCGATCGATCCAACTTCTTGCGACATTGCAAAGCTGTGAGTTCCTGAGACTTATGTTTTTTATAAGGCTGGACCTTAAGCTTCTTCTTCAATATGCGACGAACACTGCGGTCGCTCACGTTGAGGTCCTGGGCGAGCTGTTGTGCTGAGCGCTCCGGATTTCTTTCCAATCGATGACGCACCCTTTCGACGACTGCTGGTGCTGTTGCAGTACAGCGTCGTCCTCCACCGTAGCGTTTCTTGATGCTACCAGTCTCAACATATCGTTGGATAGTGCGACGCACAAATTTCTCATTCAATTGTAGTTTTGGAAGCGCTCGACGAATTTCGATATTCGATTTTCCTTCCAAATGGAGAGCAATCACCGCATTACGTTTCAAATCCATCGTCTAAATTGCAGAATGTTTTTCTCTCACATCAAAATCACTTTAAGTGTTGACAAATAACATGTCAGAGAATGCCCTGTCAAATTTTCGCTGCGTTAGGTTCAGTGGTTCGGATTTTATATCAGTTAGATGGAGACGGACACTTCAAAGGCCGCACCCGGTATATTTATTTCTGTTTTAGGATCTGTAGAAGACGGTATGAAGAAAATAAATTATCATAGTATAATTTATGCCCAGATGAATTGTACAATCTTTCAGATAGTTTCAGGACAACAGAAGCTCCTAAACCATATGCTTTCAAATCCTTTTCATTCAAGTTTGTCTTGGCTCCTTGATAAATGATGAAATCGTACGCTTGTCCCGACTTACCGCAGAGAACAAATATTTTCACCCCCCCATAGCGTTGGTTTTCCCTTGATATATTGTTTGATTGAGAGACGTTCCTGAAAGGAACTATTTGTTCGTCAATGCAAAGGTTTTCTTCAAGAAACGATTCTTGATGCTGTCATATAGAGGCCTTACTTTGTATAAGTCTAACCTCGCAGTTTTGTGGGATTTCCAGATTATTTACCAAATGTAAATTGTTTCTCAATTGGAAAAACCTATCGCGACTCATCGTTTCTGTGAACAAGGACATTCCAATGGCTGTGTCCCAAAAAAGACGGACTCTGGGAAGTTCCAGAGAACCTATGTCAATATGGAGCACGAAGAGGGATTCAATTTCTGATTTGTTAGTTGATTTGAAACTTGTAATACTCTTTTGCATCGCATAAATGTTGGTGTTATCTGCTATGAGCTGAAATAATCCATCATCAATGTATCTCCTGAAGTAACTAATGGGATCCTTTATTTCAAATGAAGTATTGACTGCAGTTGTTTCAAAAGTGAAATATGGCGACTCGAAAGATATTCGACGGGTCCACCTAATGTCTTTTTTGTAAGTGACAGTTTGTGATCCTTCTAAATTATTTTTCTCCAGGCCATTCTCCATTTTGCTGCTCTTCATGCTGATATTCGATGTAATCATCATCTACGATTTCTCTCTCCTCGTATCTTCGCGATTCGCTGCCAACTCTCAAAGAAGTGACTACTTCTGGATGCTCATTGATCTCTTCATCACTGAATTCAATATCTAAATCGGACAATGCTTCACTATGAAGCAAATCCGTAAGGCTACGTCCGCATAGGCAGGAGGCTTGCTTAGCGCTTAGAGCCTAGCTGGAAAGTCGCTAAACGACCAGCTATGCACCATGCGAGTAGTGCGGCACATCGCGTACATTTCAAAAACGATCATTTTACTGTGCTACAACTTAGATGACTCGCTAAGCTCTAGGCGCTGAGCAAGCCTCCTGCCTATGCGGACGTAGCCTAAGTGTCTGGACGTCTTTCTGATCATTCAGATTATATCATTTTTTCATCTGAGAAAGAAACCCTAGGTAAATTATTACATGACAAAATATACTTGCATTTTAACTGTGAATATATCATATTACTTTTATATGCATTAGCGAAGATCTTAGTGCTTTCAAATAACATCAAGAAAGACTAGAGGATTAGCACACAATTATGCACGAACATTGGCAACTCTTGAAGCGAAATGTGCATAATTGTGCACATCATTTTCAAGGCGATATTTCGCGATTTTCACTGAGCTTTTCCAGATTACGAAGTGAAAAAAAAGTAAATTCAAACTAATAATACATGCAATATAAATATGTAATTTGAATCGTTTTCTACAGAAAATTTGAATAGATTGCGAATGTACCTGCGCAGCCATGTTTCTTGTGTTCAGACCACCGTACATCTAGATGAATTCAGACACTGGTTAACAGATAGCACTGAATGAAAACACTAAAGACTTCTAGAGAGATATAGAAAACCACTATATTCGTCCTTACCGATCGGTATGGCCCGACTCGCCAAACATATGCGAATAACATTGATGTGCATAATTATGCCCACTACGTCTGAAGGGGTTAAGTGGGTCTGAATACTAATTGTATCATTAAGACTCTTGATGATGTTATAGGATTCTTTATTTCCAGGTTTCAATATTACAGTGGAACCTCGATATAACAAATCGGAAGGGAATCAGTAAATATTCGTTATATCAAGTAATTTGTAAAACTGAGGTTTGTTATATTGAGGTGAGGTTGGTCCAAAATTTGTTATACCGAGGTTTTATTCACCTCGACATTACGTACTCATCTTGCTATAGCGAACTAATTTTGCTCATATAAATGAAAACTCATTTTTATCAAATTACTCATTTACTTTATATTTTCTTTTTCAAAACAATAAAGGGCGTAGGTAGGTTTTTTTCTTTTCAAAAATTCGCAGAACAAAATAAAAAGAGGTGAAAAATCAACAAGTTGGTATAAAAGCCTAAATCTAATTTCATTCATCTTGATTGGAAAAAAAGTCATAAACTGTAGTTTGTTTCCCACAGTTTCAATCTTCTGATGTTTGAAGGCAAACCAATTTCGTCGGAAAACTTATCTTTAGATTTTAAAATTGTAGCCAATGAACTTGCGGGAATCCCGAGCTTATATCTATGTCTAATTTTTTTGTAGAAGGATTTTTGTCAACATGATTAATGATGCTTCGCTTTTCTGCGACAGATAAGGAACGCTTTTCACGTTTCTGAGCAATTGCAAAAAAGTGAGGGGCAACACTGATTACTTTCCATCAACTAACTTCGTATTTTTACGTAATACGCGTTGAAACCTGTCGCGGCTGAATCACATACCTGGTTATTGGTGAAAACGTTATATAGAGGTTTTGAGTTGACGAAATTCGTTAAGTAGAGGTATTCACACTCTTTTGGTAGTTGAAAATTCGTTATAAAGAGGTTGTTCGTAAAAAGTTTTCGTAATGTAGAGGTATGTTTTACATTGACTCTTATGGACGATTCAAGGGGATTATGAAAAATTCGTTAAATCGAGTAAGTCGTTATATTGAGGTTCGTTATATTAAGGTTGCACTGTAATTCCAAAATTTTAATATTACATGATGCACGCTATTACATTCTCGTGACTAGTAGCTCTATTATTAACCTAACAAAATCATGGGACCACTGCATCATGACATTGCGTCAGGTCAGTTGATCTACAGGTAGTTTTGTTTTACTAATACGACTCATAAACAATTGTGAAGGGGAGTAGCCTATATGCTTAAGAGGGGATTACCGATATTGCAAAAGCGCTTCAAATATATATTCACCTTCCTCCAATGATTTTTTAAGTAATTTTTTTCCTATGCCTACTGCCTTTTCTGCCAATCCATTTGATTTTGGATAGTAAGGACTACGCAGAACAAGATTGAAATTCCATTCTTCAACAAATTTTTTGACGGGAAGCTATTGAGCCAAATTTTGAAAAAATTATTTTCAACTTCCTAATGATTTATTCAGCTGATTTATTTTCAAAGGAAATCATTTCTAGCCAGTTTGAGTAAGCATCCATTACTACTTGATATGGTTTATTGGCATATGAAAAAATATCTACGCCTACACGTTGCCACGGACGCTTAGGAATAGGATAGGAATGCAGTTTTTCTTTAACATTCCTACGAGCGCTTTTTTCACAAATTTGACATTTTTTAATGTAATTTTCAATGTCTTGGTTCATTAGTCGCCAGTAGAAATTTGTCTCGCACGGGCTTTAACTTTTTCAATCCCCAGATGCCCTTCGTGAAGTTTCAACAACATCTCATTCCTCAAACCTTTCGGAACAACTAATTCATAATTAAAAATAACGAACCATCTGATACTGACAATTCATTCTTGAGCTTAACAAAATGACGTTCATAAAGTGGTACCCTCAATAGATTGCTAGGCCATTCAGTTTCCACAAATTTTACAACCATCTGTAGCTGTTCATCATTTTTTGTAAATTGTTCTATTGGTACGAAGAACAATGAAATGCTCATAAAAAATTGCACTCAGATCGCACTGGAGCAATACTGGTGCGCACCAGTTTGCCCTGAAGAAAACGCTATTAATCTAACTCACTTGGAGCAGTTTCATTCAGAAATGCGCGCAATAAAGCATCTGCAATATATGAGTATTTGCCTGCCTTATCACTAACATTGAAATCGTATTTGAATAATTGCCATAACATTCGTTGAAGCAACGAGCCACACCCCCATAGCACCAGTTTCTCGATAATAATCTGCGTTACTCGGTATTTTAAACTGAAATGCTTGAGAATATTGAGACGATTCTTTGTGAAATATTGGCCATTAAACATTTGAAAATATAATTTTACGCTGTTACAATATCTTTGCTTCTATATTTGGAATGATTCACAGCAATTTTAGAGAATAATTTGAAGTGATCCTGATTTAGTGAAGTTGCGCGCGTAACTGTATATTAGTGTTCTGACATTCGGTCTATATCAAATAATAAATATTTCCGATTCGTGTGATTAGTTATTTAAAAATATTGAAAAATTACAAATATGCAACATCTTTCTTGCCAGAAAAATTTTTAGATTGTATACACTAAATGTTATTATTATCTTCAGTGCACGAAAAAAGGGAGTATGAAATGTATTTATGTGGAGTGAAAACGAGATTGTTATTTCATTAGGCACATGATATACTAGAATATGTCTTTTCTCACTTTGAGAAAAACGACGAACTTTTGCATTTGGCTCTACACCAAAACAGGTAAAAGCAACTGTGACAATACTGTTATCTACCCACCTGACAACTAGAATACCATTATTCCTATCTATAATGGATTCGTGGGAACCCCGTGAGCGTTTAGCCATAGTTTTTTTTAGAACTGAGAGGACAACTTTTGGGAAGACGATTTTCTCTGACAGTTCCAGTAGCCTGATAGCGACTATCTCTGAGGAACTTTAGTAAAGTGAATCCTGTAAATAAATTGTCAAAATATAATTTATATGGATAGAAACCCTTATTGGATTGAAGTTCATCTAACATAGAAACTAGAGGAGCAGCGGATTTTCCAAACAGTTTCTCATAGTTTTCAGCTCGCTGAGGTTCATTGCCCTAATACATTTCAAAATCGACAATATATCCTGAAGGAGTGTTAAGACACCACATTTTGTATCCGAAACGGATTGGTTTGCCTCTAATGAATTGTTTGCACCTATGACGAACATAGTATTTTATCATACTCTCATCATAACACAGATTTTCCTCCACCTCAAAATACTTCAAACAATTACTCTTCACTTTGTTCATAAGTGGACGCAAATTTTATCATGCGCATCAGGATGGGTATTATCCGAAAAATGGATAAAACGGCAAATTTCGAGAAAACAATTACGCCGCATTGAATTATAAACCAATTCATTTTTCATATCTGCTCCTTCATCCCAATAAAATCTCTTTCCAGGGAGTTCGTTATAGCCTGTCAGGAGCAAAATGGCTATAAAACATTTGATTTGTTCTTTACTAATTTTCGGATCTGCCTGATTTAAAAATAAGGCATATTTGCTAGATTGCTCTATGAGGAGATTGATGATTGAATCATCAAGGAACATTTCTAATTTTTCAGCCGGACTTTTATCCCTGTTATTATTATGGAAAGAAGGTTTTGGAAAATCACTTTGATTCGGTTGAAAATCACCCCGAATCCATTCAATTTCTCTGAGATTTGGAGTTTCAAAATTTCGCATAGATTCCTGAGGAGTGATTGAAACTACCTCTTCCTCTTCTATTTGTTGTCCGAAGCAACTACCTAGACCGTTTCCATCAGAAAATTTTAGTTCTGCTGGAGCTCGCAATTGTGATCCAGGCAAGTTATCCAGTAAACCGCCACCATCTTCCTCTCCGGAATCTTCATCGGACAGTAGTCCACAATCAGGTGACTCTATAAATATGTCAGTTATATCGACATCATCTCGATATGCTATTTCCAAAGCTTCTTGTAATGAGAGCCCGTGCCTGAAATTAAAATATGATACAAAGCCAAAAAGCGGTAATTGCAACGCCTAGCGTTACCATACGGTAACATCGACTTAAACATTGCTGTAACTTGAGATTCAAAAAACGAACAGTTTTGCTAATAATCAAAATATACGCTGAAAGATTCTCAAGTTATAGTTCTTAATGAATGAAAACGATATATGAATATTTAGATATAATATACTCACTCGAATCTTATATCCATCGCACTTTTCACGAAGAAAGATTTGAAGTACGGTGTGTATAATATTTATGAAAGACAATCAGATACTGACGACTGACGCGCCTGAAATCTGACACAGTCATTCATTCTTTTATGAAATGCAGCGCTACCTATTAGAAGTATGTTCAACTAAGCATGTAATCGAGCTTGGAATAGGAGTCTGTTACCGTTACCATACGGTTACGTTAGGCACTAAAGGGTTAAAATTACATGAACTATTGATATTATTTTTTTTGTTATTTATGTGAATATATTTTCCAGATTTTACTCAAAATCGAGAAACAGTTTTTATGCCTAATGTAATAATCAATTGAAAAATCGAAGTTTGAACCTGACGAAATAGGTAATGTTTTTATTTATTCATAAAAATATACAAGAACTAAAAATCATTTCAAAGGAAGTGAACTCGAACATTATGCACATTATGCCACAGGGTATTGGTGAGAAACAGTTATTATGAATTCTTTAAAAAGTGCCGAATTATCGACGGAGCTTCCTTTTTGCACGCATCCACATATTTTCTACACTTTGTGTATGAACATCAGGATCAACAAAGTTTTGTTCGTGTATGACCACCTGATGTTCATACATTCTTCCACCCATGTTTGAAATGTTGTTGTAGGCCCTCCATCCATCAGAAACAATTATTGTTCCAAGTAAAATGTGCTTATAAATGAATCAATAATCTTAAATAATGTATAAGTTATATATTAAAAAAACTCAAATGGGGTTCTGGTGAAGAAAAACTGTATTAAAAAAATAAAAAAAAAGGAAATTTTCAACATAATGCCAATTCATGGCCATCTACTTTATGTACATGCAATTTGAGTAGCAAGATTTGTTTTATTTTTACCTCATGCACTACATTTTGATATGATATATTGATACTCAATATATACTGGCCATTACCTAGTCTATTCGCATAATACTGCATGCTACAAGCAGCAAATCCCTATCACATATGATTAACCCTTTGCGGGCAGCATTTACAGAAAGATGTTTTTTATGGGTGATTTTAAGTTAATAGATACAAAATGACTAGGGAAATAACATACATTATTTTTCAAAATTTTTATTTCATCAGTTTTTCCAAAAAAATGTGGTATGTTAGTCATACCACAAAACTACACAACACCAAATATCAATTATTCTTATGAAATATTCGAAAACAATTTTTCTTATCCGACAGACATAACGCGACGCCACATGTTTCTCAAGCCCATTTGGACCTTCTTTGATGGTCTCGGGTACCGGTAAAATGGGGTGAAATTGATAGTTGTTTCATGTTTTCGAATAATATAATTGAACCTATAAAGATTTTGAGTAGAATAGAAATCCTACACGATTTGTATATCCATGTAGAATAAAATCTCATAAGCATTCAATCATTTTTGATGAAACCAATCGGAAAAAAGCCATAATCACGTTATCAAACCAACACCTATTTTGGGGTGACTTTGATAGGTAGAATTTTCTCGCGTCTATTGTACAGGATTATCAAAATAAGTTATCAATTTTATACCTTACGATTTTGGTGCATTGGGGTGAAATTGATATTCCATATGAGTTGAGTGTTTTATCAAAGTCACCCCCAATTATTTAGGTTGATACATTATACTTTACGTTTTGGTCGGATATACAGAATATATTCTTTGGTGATTAAAAAGCAATAATCAGCTTCAAAAACAAATATTTATTCGAAGAACATTAATTAAACTTAATAAATTTTCTTACATAATTTGTAGAATGAGCAAAGAAAACAAACCGTGAAAATAACTGAACAGGTAAATCGCCGTAAAACTAACGTCAGTGAAATTTTGAGTTGATGTTCAACGCTCAAAAACATCAACTGGTTTCGTGAAAATATATCTCTTGAGAGGAGTTCCAGAATTTTCTATTTTCGGTTCACTTAGTGCAGCAATTATGTCAGTTCGAGCAATAGTGAACTTATCGTTCTCCACCTCTTTGAAAATGGATTTTTTTGTATCAGTGGACTTCAAACCCACAACTTCGTATTCATCATACTCCAGTTTTTTCGTAACAATAGTTATGTACCGATAACATGTCGCATTTCTTTTGCCTGAGAGAACTCGTACAAGGAGAAATGTCCCTTCTTCAATATTATTTCGTTCAACAGAGATGTATTCAACCTCTTCATCTTGAGCACTATTGATTGAAATTTCACCACACGAATAATCTCTGTGCTTCGTCAAATCATCGTCATTTTCAGAATCGCACTCCAGACAAGTAACGCTTCTTCCAGCAACGATATTCAATCTCTTCTTTCTTTTCGATGGGCCACGGACAGGAGTGTTATTGTATCGTTTCTCTTTCAGAATTGTAACCAAATTATTTTCGTAATCGACTGAAAATGACTCATTTCTTTTATTTTCGTGTGGAATTTTATTCTATTATTATTATAACTATCAATTTCACCCCGAAATCAGTATCAAAGTGACCCCACTGAATGAAAATGCTCGTGGTATGTGAATGTGTGAAAATTAGACGTAATACTCGAAAGGTGAGGTTATCCTACGGATAACAAATAATTTTTCAGCATGAAATCGTTAATAAACTTTGTAATGACATAATAGTACTCGCAATTTTTCCACTGTAGATTTAGCTCTAAGCAGAAGCACTATACAGATGTGGAAGAAACGGATGGAAACACAGGAGTTTCAGTGTTAAATTCACGCTGGTTCGGAGTCCAGTGAAGCAGTGGAAGAATCGAAACCTCGGAGCGATGCGATGTTGAATAAGCGGCTGGTCTGTTGGAATGGCAGTCTGTAGTGAGTGGGGAAGCGCGCAAGCAACGATCTAGGATCGAATATCAGTAAGACTCCAAACGGGAGATGGATAACATCGCATGACTATTGAAAATGAATACGACAAATTTTCTCCACTCTTTTGAGTTATTTGCCTCAATGAATGAAACAAATAATTTCCTGTGAAAATTAATATTCAGGTTCTTTTTCGTCATAACTGGTTTGAAAATAAAATAAATTCAACGAAAATAAAAATATGAAAAAAAAAACAGAAATTAATCTGTTATAAAGATTTAATCTCATATCTCGGAGAAGATTCGGCGTACTTGCTATTTTGGAACAAAGTTGGATTATTTTGGACCTTAATTCAATAATGTTCGTCGCTCTTTCAATTTCTTGCCAATACACCATATTTTTGAGATATCCCCAAAGAAAGAAATCATTGGGAAATAAATCTGGAGATCTGGGGAGCCATTTGATGGTTCCGTTTGTGGTCAGAAAAAGTCGTTCTTAGATATTGTGTGAATACGCTTGCGTTATGACTTGGGTATTTTATTCTGTAATGGATCCAAATATTTTGCATATTACCATCGATGAAAAATGGCCCTATCATGTAATTACCAAGCATTCCTCTCCAAACATTAAGTTTTTCAGGATACTGGGTACGCACAGGAATACTCAGGTGCTTATTCTCCTCAGACCAATATCTTACTACGGATCGGTTATGTTTTCTATGCAATGAAAACGATGACTCATCCGTGAATAAGATATTGCTCAGAAAAGAACTAATCTCATTCTCTTTTTCCATCATCTTTTCCCAGAATTCCATTCTTTTGAAATGGTCTTCTGGAAAAATTTCCTGAAAGGTTTGCACCTTATAACATTTGTAACCATTTATTTTCAAAATATTCCGAACAGTTCTATCGCCCAAATCGACTTGCTGGGCAATTTTTCTGCTAGAACAGGGTGCACTGGTTTCAACAGCAGCACACACATCCACTTCTCTTGCCAAACGAATGCTGGGTAATTACATGATAGGGCCAGTTTTCATCGATGGTAACCTAAACGCTACAAAATATTTGGATCTATTACAGAATCAAATTATTCCGACAGTTCGACAGCTACCAATTAATTAATTATTTTATTTTCAAACCAGTTATGACGAAAAAGAACCTGAATATTAATTTTCACAGGAAATTATTTGTTTCATTCATCGAGGCAAATAACTTCCGCCCATGGCGCCCATAAGAGTGGAGAAAATTTGTCGTATTCATTTTCAATAGTCATGCGATGTTATCCATCTCCCGTTTGGAGTCTTACTGATTCGATATTCTATCCCATGATACAAAGAAAACAAGATATGATCTTGCGCACCTTGCTCTGACGTCACTGGAGAGTAAATAAATCCTATCTCTAACAATTCTAACCTATAAAAAGGAATGCTGGAATAATTCTCGTTCTTTTCTGTTTAGTGTTTCGTGGCGATAACATCTTGTTCGAAGTTCAAACTCAAATTCAAATTTTCAACCATGCGGTGTGCAGTGGCATTGTGCAATAGCGATAAACACTCTCCAGTTACGTCATATGCGTGAACTGGTCTCACGGGAAGATCATATCTTGTTTTCTTTGTATCATGTTCGATCCTAGATCGTTGCTTGCGCGCTTCCCCACTCACTACAGACTGCCATTCCAACAGACCAGCCGCTTTTTCAACATCGCATCGTTCCGAGGTTTCGATTCTTCCACTGCTTCACTGGACTCCGAACCAGCGTGAATTTAACACTGAAACTCCTGTGTTTCCATCCGTTTCTTCCACATCTGTATATTAGAGACTGTGAAAAATATATCAACGCTCTTTTGAAACTGACCGAGCACACAACAACACTTTTCGAAGTTCTCACTTTCGACTGAACCTTGGTCGGATGTTCATGGATTACTTTTGGCGCTTAGTTTGAAATTCCGTCCAACTATCAAATTCACCCTACAAAATCAATTTCACCTCATCTTACCGGTACTTGTATTGTGATAGTGCTGCTTCCTTGGCTCTGGAGTATTTCCCTCGTGGTTGTTTGAAGTTCAGATAATTCTGTAGAGTAATTATCAGATAGTTCTGGTGGGTGGGAAGCCGGTTGGTAGAAAGACGAACTAGAGGAATTATGAAGTAATTTACTTCTTTCATATTGTATCCTTTCTCTGGAAACAAGGGTTTGCATAACTTTTCAATCGTTTGAGTAATATACGGAGGCATGGTACATTCTTGTAGGCGCCTTTTTTTGGATGAGCTTGAAGCAGGAATTTAAAAAGTTTCACCTTTCTTTGTTTCTTTCGAAGGGCTCTGTGGCGGACGTGCTGGGAGGCCTTCTGTGTCCGTTTCCGTCTCCTGTGACGTAGTGCCGCTTTGTTTTTGTGAATCAAAATTTGAAACAGTTTCATTCATTTCCGGGTTCTTTCTCAGAAATGAATGCACAATCGGAAACCACGGAACTTTCGGTTTGTAAATATCATCAGCCGAGGCACCGGATTTCTGCGAAGTGCTAATTTTTTAATTTCCTGATAATAGGAAGACCTAATGTTTTTTATTTTTTGCGCGGCTTCGCGAATACCAAAACCGTCAATGTTCATCTCAACACATATTTCTTATAACACTCTATCCCTTGCGTCACGAAGCTTGTATGCCGGCGAATTTATTTTCCATAAGCACACCTTATCTCGATATAAATCAACAAACTTCATAATTTGAGAATTGTCCATTTTGTACACCGACATGATGATGAACAGAATTGTAAAATACGACTGAAGTGGGCGTGTTCACTCCAACAAAATGGAGATGTCACGACCCCCCTGTTCAAAGGCGTGCACTACCATCACCCTCTCTACCGTTCACACTTGGTAGTGATCTCGACCGACTGACCGGTGGGTCGTACTCTCGCCCGATTCACGACCCCGTGTGAACCCCCCTTTAACCCCTTCAGACCTGAATTATTGTGGTGTATAGAAAAAAATATATTTGGGTTGATTTTCCTTTCAGAGGCCTCTATTGAGTAAGTTTATGCATCTTGTGATGTTTTTTGCATCTTCATTTTTTCAAAATAGAATGTACATCTATATGTACATATGGTATGAAACAGGGATACAATGCAACAATGCAAAAGTTCAAAATTTATTTATGATAGCGAAAATTTAAACAAACATAAAAAAAAATATATATATATATAAATAAATAAGTTGAAAATTTAAAAACTTAACAATTGAAAACAAAGTATTCCACCTATCTATGAAATTCCCAAAAACAATTTCGATTCTTCAGAAGACAAAGGTGTACTTTACATTTATGGCAAAAAAACATGAGTTCTTCCTTGACATCCTATTTTCTTACATCTTGTGGCTTCTTTTTTGTCGTCAAAATTTGGCATATGATCGACTTTATCCGATTGAATCTCCTGGGCGGCCCTCCAATCGCCTTCGAATGAGGACTGGTGAATGGGATGGAGAAGAGGATGCTGAAGGTCTGCCTTTCTTATTGTGGAAAACAGGTTTTCCAAGTTTGATGAGTGCTTCGGCAACTCGCATCCTAAATTCTAGTAAGTCTATGATATTTTTCTCGGGAACGTTATTCAATTTACAGTCGATTCAACGAATGTGTCATACTAACCTGATACCATATGTACATCTCCGTGTATTATCATAAGCAATAGTAGGAGCCGATTGTACATACCGATGTACATCAACTTTGGATCGAAATTTCATAGAGGTAAATTACTGAATTCACTTTATTCTTCATTTAGTATATCGGTTCTTATATTTTTCAAATAGTACATGCAATTTCTTTCTTATAACATTGAAAAAACAAGGAAAATATGGAAATGAAATGACACTCACCGTAACTAGAAGCTTGAGGTTAAGTTTATGCCGCGAATCGTTCCTATATGTTTCGTATTTCTGACAGATGGTGCTAGTGGCTCTTACAGTCGATGAGGGATGAGTCCATGTGAATGCACAAATGGTGCAAAATGTACTACTACACTAAAAGAAGCGATTGCAAGCAATGAAAGCTTGTGTACATACCGGTGTACGCCGGGTCTGAAGGGGTTAAAGCAGTTTCTCCACGACTGCTACAGAATATATAGTTTATGGTTCATATGTTGAATGAGTTTTCATTTAGTACAAAAAAGAGGGTTTTCTTTTAATAAAGTTGTTTGCATCATAAAAAGACTAATTTAATTGTTATAAATCTATTTCTCTTACCTGTTCTGTTATTTCTTCCGAGTTGATACTCTCATTCGGTTCATCCCTCCGATGGAAAAAATTCAAATAAGGATATCCGAACCATTTGGGTTTGTAAATATCGGACACTCCCGCACCGACGATTTCGATTGCATAACTTTTTTCTTTCCCTCCTGTACTGGGCTAACACGATTTTCCACTTCCAAAGAATCTCGGTGGAGCCACAATCGAATTTTTTTGCCAACTCCTCAGTTGCATCATAATTTTTATTTCTATTTTTGTAATCTCCGTGATTACAGTCCCACAGTGCGGGATGGAGTTCGATTTCTTTAATAAATTCAATTATTTTCGCATTATTCCACTCCATATTTTTCGCGCACAAATAGATGTTTTCGCTACCGTAGCGGAAATAAGAATGAGTTCGCAGAAACACGTGTGTGTGTGTGTGTGTGTGTCGAGCCGTCTACACCGGTGGAGACGATGAGCGAACAAAAGTATGCAACTGTACGCGCGAACTTTTCCACAGAGTTCGCGTACTTTTGTTGCTGTTCGCCTGGACGACTACACCGCGACGAACATTTGTGCCGCACACTGTTCGCAACTGTGCTGCACAGTGCAGCACTCCGGTGTAGACGCTCCATTACGGTACGTCTACACCAAAATCGTGTGCGGCACAATTGTTCACGAACATTTTGTGCAGCACTTCAGCTGTACGCGCACAAATTGTCAACACATTTAGAGACCGTCTACACCGAAAGAGCTGTGCGTAACTTTTGTACGCGCACAGTGCAGCACTGTGCGTAACTTTTGTATGCGCACAGTGTGCACAAACAAGATCTCACTGTTCTCAGTGTTTCGCTTTCCTTCAATCGTTGAATATGGAGGATCAAGATAACGTGATGCTTTGTGCTGCAGCGTGTGTTGTGGTATGCACTTTGCTCGAAAAAAAAAACAAAAGAAAAAACAACGATGTTGGGTGAGGCCCTTTTTGCAACGTCGCAATGAAGAAACAAATCGATTTGTGGAAGAGATGAAAGTAGACCCATTGAGTGGATTTAAAAATTTCACCCGAATATCGTCCGAAGATTTTGAGTTCCTGATTACTGCTGTAACTCCTTGGATTGCGAAACGAGACACAAACTACAGAAAATGTGTCCCAATTTCAATAAGGCTAGTAATTACCTTAAGATATCTTGCAACAGGAGATTCT
The DNA here is from genome assembly GCA_013421045.1 of Propylea japonica. Classification (NCBI taxonomy): domain Eukaryota; kingdom Metazoa; phylum Arthropoda; class Insecta; order Coleoptera; family Coccinellidae; genus Propylea; species Propylea japonica. Next base: position 61,155,308 of record CM024241.1, read on the forward strand.
TTCGCAAGTTTGATGTATTTATTCAAAGTTTCTAAACAACTCATATCTATCATTGTACCTGAGGTGTGTAAGGCGTTGATAAGCGTGCTGAAAGAAAATATATTGCATCATGTTTTTTATTTCTATTTTTGTAATCTCCTTGATTACAGTCCCACAGTGCGGGATGGAGTTCGATTTCTTTAATAAATTCAATTATTTTCGCATTATTCCCCTCCATATTTTTCGCGCACAAATAATGTTTTCGCTACCGTAGCGGAAACAAGAATGAGTTCGCAGAAACATGTGTGTGTGTGTCGAGCCGTCTACACCGGTGGAGACGATGAGCGAACAAAAGTATGCAACTGTACGCGCGAACTTTTCCACAAAGTTCGCGTACTTTTGTTGCTGTTCGCCTGGACGACTACACCGCGACGAACATTTGTGCCGCACACTGTTCGCAACTGTGCCGCACAGTGCAGCACTCCGGTGTAGACACACCTTTACGCTCACACTGTGCACAAACAAGATCTCACTGTTCTCAGTGTTTCGTTTCCTTCAATCGTTGAATATGGAGGATCAAGAAAACGTGATGCTTTGTGCTGCATCGTGTGTGTGGTATGGTAAGATTTTGAGTTCCTGATCAATGCTGTTAGTTCTTTGATATCAAAACGAGACACAGACTACAGAAAATGTGTTCCAGTTTCAATAAGGCTAGCAATAACATTAAGATATCTTACAACAGGGGGTTCTTTCGCAAGTTTGATGTATTTATTCAAAGTTTCTAAACAATTCATTGCTGGCATTGTACCTGAGGTGCGTAAGGCGTTGGTAAGCGTGCTGAAAGAAAAATAAAGGTTAGAAGTAAATAATAATAATAAATCCAGCACCCGACGATTTCGAATCTATAACTTCTTTTCGTTCCCTTGTGATGTATCGAGGGTGTTTGCAATAAAGGGGATTATTCAGTAAGGAACGAACCACCTACTTTGCTCTTTATTTACTTATCTATGGTACAGTTGGACTGGGAATGGAATGAAATCAATTGTCTTCCATCGAAGTAGCGGTGTGTTATGATAACATGTTTTGATATTATGATTAATAATTAAAACAATGTGAGCAATACACCACATCTCCTACGGGAGACTGAAAGAATTTTCATTTCTGTAGAAAGAATAATTCTTTCATTCTATACAAAATACATATCCATTCCCATAAATAGTTAAACCTTTCCAGATAACAAACTTATTCTACTTAGAGCAATCATCAAATTCATAACTAATTATAGGTACATACATAATATTAGGATCCTAATAGCATTACACTTTTTTTCAGTTAATTAAGGGGGGTAAAAAGGTTTTGTCCTGTTTTTGTGTACTACACTTTCCTTTCCGTTTTTTAAAATTCTCACATTCGGAGTCTCTTCACTAATCACTAAATAAGGTCCTTCATATATGTTGTCTAACTTCGTATTCACTTCACTTTTAACGAGCAAATAGTCATTTTTATTGTAAGTTACAGGATTAATGTTCCTATCATAAATACATTTTCGTTTTGTTTTACCTTTCAAAAGATTATTTCTAGCATCTTCGTGAGCTCTTTGCAACCTATACTTCATTTCTAATGGATAACTTTCAAAATTATAAAGAGGATCTACATTATTTATCAAATTACTGGGTAAATTACAAATTCTCCCAAATACTAGCTCAAAAGGTGTATATTGGGTTTCTGTGTGAACTGTTGTATTGTACGTGAAACACCAATAGGGAACCCAAAAACTCCAAGATTTGTAATGATTTTGTGTTTGGGTTCTCAAATATGAGCCTAGTACTTTGTGAGAATTTTCTAATGCACCAATACTCTCATGATGATATGCCGTTGACTGCAAATGATTAATTTTCAACAATTTACAAACTTCAGCTATTGTAGAGGATATGAATTCCGAGCCTCTATCTGTGGCTATCTCCTTAGGGACACCATATCTCAATATGAAATTGTCAACAAAAGTTCGTGCTATGGTGATAGTATCCTTGGATCTAATAGGATATGCTTCTACAAATTTTGAGAGTTCACATTGCAAGGTCAAAATGTATGAAAATTCATTTTCATCTTTTTCGATAGGTCCAACTATATCTAAGAAAATTTTCTCAAAAGGTGAAGTAGATGTGGATGTTATCACCATTGGTTCTTTAGTATGTTTACTGTACTTGTGTTTTTGACAACTAACGCATCTCTTTACAAATTCAGATACATCTTTCGAAATTCCTGGCCAGAAATAATACTTTTTGACATTATTCAACATTCTGCGTATACCTGCATGTCCGCCTGTTGGTAATAGATGAAAGTCATTCAATATCAGTTTTTTCGTATCGCTATTTTCGATTCTTTTAACTCCATTAATAATACATATTCGGGGACCGGTCCAATTGGAGTTTTCTTTTATTCCTCTTATAAAATTTTCAATCGATTGTACATTATTTTCATTTTTCATAATACATATTTCTTCAATATTCTCCATTTCACTAAATAATTCCAAATCTCTCAACAGTACGTCTAGCGTGAATGTCGATCGAGAAATTGGTTCACATAAAATAGTCGACTTACTTGGAACATAATATAGCGAATCTGATATTGAATAAATTTCTTTTTCTTTGTATGAATCCTTATGAACATTTGACACAAAATTAAGCTCAACACATTCTTTCGGTTTTTTAAGAAGTTCTACAACTTTCGGTTGATCAGGCCGTTTTGTCGTATCACTTGCTTGCAAACCGTTCTCATTCACTCTATCATTCAGTCTTTGCGCTCGTGTCATGACTGCAATTAAACTTTGACTCATTCCTTTCAATTCTTTCGATGTAACAATTATTCGAGACAATGCATCTGCTGTAACATTTTCACTTCCTTTTATATATTCAATATGAAAATCATACTCTTCCAAACACAAACGAAATTTTGTCAAACGACTAGATGGATTTGAATGATTGAAAAGGAAAATTAAAGGACGATGGTCTGTTTTATTTTGAAATGTCTACCGAAAAGATATGGATGAAAGTGACTAATACACCATTTTATGGCAAGAAGTTCTTTTTCAATAGTGGAATAGTTTAGTTCCGCTTTATTCAAACTTCTACTTGCATATGCCACGGGTTTATTATTTTTATTTGATAATACTCCACCGATAGCAAAACCTGAAGCGTCGGTTTGAAGAATAAACTCATTTTCTTCTGAAAAATTCGGAAAATCAAGAATGGGTGGATTTGACAATGCAAATTTTAAACATTCGAATGAATGTTGACATTCTGGAGTCCAAATAAATTCAACTCTCTTACGACACAACCTATTCAATGGAAACGTTATTTCAGCAAATTTCGGTATGTATTTCCTATAATAATTCGCGAATGCAACGAATCTTTTTACGTCGTCAGCATTTTTCGGCGTAGGATATTGTTGTAAAACTATACACTTTTCTGGGTCAGGTGAAATACCTTCTGCTGATATAAGATGACCTAAATAAATTAATTCTTTCTGTAAAAATTGACACTTAGCCGGATTTAATTTTAAATTTACTTCACGGAGTCGGCTGAAAATTTTGATTAAATTTTTGTTATGGTCTTGTAGATTTCTACCAAATACAATTATGTCGTCTAGATATATAAAACATTGTTCATAATTGAGACCTGACATTGCAACTGATATTAAACGTGAAAATATTCTCGGAGATGATTTTAATCCCATTGGAAGACGTTTCATTTGATACTGACCTTTATTCGTTGTGAATGCTGTATATTGCCTACTTTCGGGCGTGAGCTCAACTTGAAAATAGCCTTGACTAAGATCCAAATGAGAAAAATATACGGCACCAGATAATGAATCTAAAATTTCAGATATATTGGGTAATGGAAATTTATCATCGCAAATTTGTTGATTTAGCTGTCTATAATCTACGACAAGTCTCCATTTCTTTTCTCCATTTATATCAGACTTCTTAGGAACAAGTAAAATAGGAGATGACCATTCACTTTTCGCTTCTTCAATTATATCATTTTTAAGTAAAATTTTTATTTGATTTTCTAACTCGGATTTTTGTGCATGTGGTATTCTGTAAGGTTTTTTATAAACAGGAGTGGCATTATCCTTGAGTTGAATTGTTGGTTTGTATACATTGGTAGTTGCTAGTTTATCTTCTGGTAAATGGAAAACATCATTAAATTTTGCACATATATTTTCTATTGAAATTTGTTCCTCTTTATTTAGAAATTGTAAATTCAGTATTTTAAATAGCTCCTTTACTCGTGATGGTGTAATTGCTTCATTTTTGAAATTGCATTGTTCATAGTCGCTGAGTTTATGAATTTCAGGCATACAATTTTTCAAACACACTTCGCAATCTCTCGTATTCAAAATTCTCACAGGAATTTTACCCTTGTTCGGTCTACATATACTATGCTAAATAAACTCCTTCGCATAGTTCTTGAGAGATAACTAGACAATCTTCGTCGGTATTTGCGTCAAAGAATTTGATTATTTCACATCTAGGAGGTATAATTGTTAAATTGTTCCATTCGGAATGAAGTGGTAAAATTGATTCTACATCGGAAATTAGTAGCGATAGGGTATTTTTCTCAAAATCTAAAATAGCACCAAATTTTTTAAAAAAATTTTGACCTAATATCCCATCAGTAAAACACGTTAAATTTTTGAATACATGAAATTTCTGTTCAACGATAGTTTTACCTATTTCTAGTTTTAATTTCACAAAACCTTCGGTGGTAAGTTGTCCTCCAATGCCATTTATAGTTATTTTCTCTTCATGAATTTTTACATTTGAACCTAAACATTCATATTTTATTGCGCATAATGTAGCACCTGTATCGCAAAGAAATTTGTGATTTTCATCATTCACTCTAATGTCAACCCAATTCATACCAGAACATTCATACATTTGCGGATTCTTATTGCTCTCGAAAAAACTGATTCGGTTCGTTTTCACTGGAATGTGAAGCAGTTGTACCATCGGCGTAGAATATATGATTATTATTAGAACGTCTTTGACCGGAATTTTGCATTCTTGGCGGATTTTTGCGTGAATCTACCTGCTGAGTGTTGTTTTGTCGGTAACCATTGTTGTGGTACCTTCGACCTCTAGATGTATTATATCTATTATTCCGTTTCCTCGATTATAATTCGATCTAAATTGATTCCTTTCGAAATTTCTATTCCTAAATTCGTTTCGATTTCCGAACGAAGTATTATTACGTCCTCGACCTCTCGTATAGGAAGCTGAAAAAATTTGGGGACTTTCATTTTGAAAAGCATTCTCATCCTGAGCTGCACGAATAGCATCTTTCAATGACGTGTAATTTCGAGCGGCAATAATTGTACTCAATCTTTCATTTTTCAACCCGTCCGCGAATTGTTTAATGGCATTTCTTTCATTTACTGGTTTTAATACCTCGTAAGCTCTCGTATCGCCTTTTGCCTGGGAAATAGTTAAATCCACGAAAAGTTCTTCTAAAGACTTACCAAAATTTTCTATTGACCTATTACCTTGCTTCGCATGAATTAATTTTGATTGTAAAGTTGTATCTGATTTGATGGTTAAAAGTCGAGACCTCATATCTTCTATCAAATGATTTGTAGAAACATACTCGCTATTCAACCTCAACTTAGCACTAGAAGAAAGGCGCGTTTTTAAAATGAATTTTATGAGATATTGTTTTTGATCGGCATTCAGCATGGAGTCGTAAAATTCTATGGCATCAATCAATTTCTCTGTTGTTTTTTCATTATCATCAAGTACAGGTAATAAGCTAGTAGCAGTTTTCAAGTCAAAATTTTCCATGTTTCTTGAAGTATTGATTCTTCCTTTATCTAATTCAATGATTTTTTGAAATGTGGATTCAATTTTGATACTGAGTTTTTGAAAAGATTCTAAACTGTCAGAGGGTATATCAGAAAATTTTAACGAGTTTGCTATTGATTTGAAATTACTGTAAGCGGACTGTGCTTCAGATAATTTTTTATGAAAAATTTCTCCCTTTCGCCTTTCAGGGCCAATCTTTCTTAAATAAATTTGGATTGAATTTAAAGATTCTAAAATTCCTTCTAAACTATTAATTTCCATAAAATTTAATATTATATATAACTAATAACTATCTATTCTAATTTCAATGTTCGTAACTTAATTCACCATAATGTCACTGCACGGAAACCTGGTATAGCTGGAGACATACATTATAGGGTAGTTTACCTGCATTTATTGGCTGATGTTGTTCATGTTTATCTGGCTTCGTGTGATTTCTCTCCGATTTTTCGCTCCATTTTCTTTTTGCAGTATTGGTAGAAGTATACCATGATAGCCATAATTAATATAAGGAATACGATTATCTCGCAGACTTCTCTAATGGAAATAGCGCCCCACTGGTTGGTACTTTGGCCACCACTGTTGCCTGCTTGTGCTATGATTACCTCTTCTTTAACTTCTTTTGACTTCGACGAACCCATTTTTGTACATTTAACACGTACCTTCAGGTAAGGGCAAGGATCGCCATGTGATGTATCGAGGGTGTTTGCAATAAAGGGGATTATTCAGTAAGGAACGAACCACCTACTTTGCTCTTTATTTACTTATCTATGGTACAGTTGGACTGGGAATGGAATGAAATCAATTGTCTTCCATCGAAGTAGCGGTGTGTTATGATAACATGTTTTGATATTATGATTAATAATTAAAACAATGTGAGCAATACACCACACCATTCTATATTGCGCTAAAACGATTTTTCATCTGAATTCTTTGTGCTGCAATGCGCACATCTTCTGCGGCTTGTCCTCATTGGTTGATGTGTACTTTCTGTTAGTCTTACCGACGATGAAACGGTAGGCTTGTGTTTTTTTGTCGTTATAGATAGCTCCAATGGCAAAGACCTCCTTCTAACCAGACTTTGGCTATAAGACCATCACTAATTTGCCTCCGGAAATCTTTCAACTTGAGCGGAGGTGACTTATCATGCAATTTATATAAAAGGAAAGCATTCACCACTGCAGCATCAAGGAAAAAGAAAAAAAATCTGTGCCACCATTTGTGACTTTTCCTGTCAATTCTATAGCATGCTCTCTGCTGGTCGAACTTATCGACAAAATTCATATGTTTGTTATAGTCTGTGAGTCGCACGGGGCAAGGTATTTAAACAAATTTTCCATCTTTTTCCCTTTCACTGCTGTAGTTTCTGTAGTATTGTTATAATTTGATAAGACGTGGACGGACCTCTTATCACGCCACTTCATTGCAGTTAGTCCAGTGTTACTTGTGTGCCAATATATTCTCCTCTCGCTAGATTTTTGTCTGATTTGAATTGGGGTAAGTTTTTACGATTGGTATTAACTGTTCCACAACCAAATAGTTTCAGCTCAAGAAGGTCTTCCATTAGCTTCACATAGACAAAAAAGTTGTCGAAATATATTTTATGATTTTTGTTCACAAGTGGAGCTGCCAGAGTTTTGACTACCCTAGATCCCAAATTCTTTTCCACTACGTTTCCGGTCTTGCCAGTATATACATACTTGGTATTCATAATCTTTTCCTTTTCTTTGCAAGCAATTCCTCACGAAAAGAGGAAAAGGTATAAAGACGCGCAATTTACGGGTACTACGCACTTTACCTTATGTTGCCGACAAGTTGCAACTTGCAGGTACATCAGGATAGCGATTATGTTATTACAGTGGAACCTCGATATAACAAATCGGAAGGGAACCAGTAAATATTCGTTATATCAAGTAATTCGTAAAACTGAGGTTTGTTATATTGAGGTGAGGTTGGTCCAAAATTTGTTATACCGAGGTTTTATCCACCTCGACTTTACGTACTCATCTTGTTATAGCGAACTAATTTTGCTCATATAAATGAAAACTCATTTTTATCAAATTACTCATTTATTTTATTTTTTCTTTTTCAAAACAATAAAGTGAGTAGGTAGGTTTTTTTTTCAAAAATTCGCAGAACAAAATAAAAAGAGGTGAAAAATCAACCAATTGGTATAAAAGGCTAAATCTAATTTTATTCATCTTGATTGGAAAAAAGTAATAAATTGTAGTTTGTTTTCCACGGTTTCAATTTTCTGATATTTGAAGGCAAACCAATTTCGTCGGAAAACTTATCTTAAGATTTGAAAATTGTAGCCAATGAACTTGCGGAAATCCCGAACTTATTAGCTATGTCTAATTTTTTTGTAGAAGGATTTTTGTCAACATAATTAATGATGCTTCGCTTTTCTGCGACAGATAAAGAACGCCTTTTACGTTTTGAGCCATTGCAAAAAAGTGAGGAGCAACACTGATTACTTTCCATCAACTAACTTCGTATTTTACGTAATACGCGTAGAAACCTGTCGCGGCTGAATCACATACATACCTGGTTATTGATGAAAACGTTATATAGAGATTTTGAGTTGGCGAAATTCGTTAAGTAGAGGTATTCACACTCTTTTGGTAGTTGAAAATTCGTTATAAAGAGGTTGTTCGTAAAAAATTTTCGTAATGTAGAGGTATGTTTTACATTGACTCTTATGGACGATTCAAGGGGATTATGAAAAATTCGTTAAATCGAGAAAGTCGTTATATTGAGGTTCGTTATATTAAGGTTGCACTGTAGTAGTATAGAGTGTTTGCTGCTACTTGTAAGTTGAGTTGTACTCGAAGTTTTGATTATTTTAAGTGAGCTGTGTTAAGATGGCAAGTGACGACGAACTATCAGACTCCCAATTAGAGTAGGGCTGCCATAAATGTTTGAGCATCTACCGGGACAAGTGGCACAAAAATAGGTTAATATACCGTGCAAAAAAAGCTCATCTTATAGGTCTATACATAGTAGTATGTCACAACTGAAGGGGTGAATCTATGTACATGTTATTTTAAGAAAAGAAACTCATATAAACATGGGTCCGTAAAAGCTTCGTTACGGAGCTACAGTGTGTTGAAATTTCCGAAAAAAATTTGTTTTTTCTTCAAAACTCCTGCAGTTTTTGAAATAGTCCAAATTTGGAATGCGAGCTATTTTCAACAGTCTCCATCATTGCACGTCCTGAATCTTAACTAGAATCCTCAGGTTATTTTCTTTTCTGGAGCCATGTCTCCTTTTTTGCTCTCAGACTGTTTTGCGATACCTCACTGATCAGCGTGTAATCAATTTTTGATATTTTCGTTGAGTTTGAAAACTTTTTTGGCTCTTGTAGTTTTTTCGTATCTCTAACCGTTTTCGAGTAAAAAATTATTGAATGATTGTATGTTGATATTGAAAAAGCGTGACGAGCTATCAAAATAAAAGCAAATTTTGGGCATACCTATCGAGTATTTCTATTATTTTTTTACTTAGCAAATAACATACAATCGTTCAATACTGTTTTCTCGAACACGGTTAGGGTACGTCCGTATAGGCAGGAGGCTTGCTTAGCGCCTAGAGTCTAGCGAGTCATTTTATCACCGTGCTGATAAGCAAATGACTAAGGCAGCTCTCTTTTCAGTGCGGACAGAGCTCAGTATTTATGCGCTCACTCACTCAAGCTCACTCCCTAACTGAAACACCTTTAAATGTCCCTTAATGAAAGAAGCAAATGATAAAAATCCACCCCGGACTAGATGCATAGTTTGCGAAGCAAATCCTTCAATTCTGTAGCAAATGCTCCTGTTTATAAATATCAAAAAAAGGGAAACCTTTTGATTTAGAGCAACACCTCCTCCTTCAAGTTCGAACCTTTTCTTTATTTTTGTTTATGAATAGAATGTGAAGTAAATGCTTTAATTTCTACAAGCAAAAGCAAATGCTCTTCTTTATAAATACGGCCTAAGAACTTTGTTAACATTTTACTATGGCCCTGGCGAATATATCATTTGGATCTTTCACTGGTTTGTTATGAAATTCAAAGAAAGTGTTGGAGGATGATGTCCATCCCGCCGTATTCCTAATCTGCTCTATGTTTAGACCTGCTCTGAAAGCAGCAGAAGTAGATGCGTGGCGATCACATGTGCTGAAAATATTGAAATATCAACACCCCCTATGTGTAGTGTTTTCTTTATCCAACGACTGATTGTCTGCGAGGAAGCTGCGTGAATTGGTTTTTTATGGGTGAGGATTAAATTTTGTTCGCCTTTTCGTTGGGATGATGTCTTTTTAATGTAAAATTCTATCGTGGATGCCACACACAACTCTGGTTTCTTCTTGAAATAAGGAAAAATGAGTAAGGGTTGATATCTCCCTAGTGCTGATGTTTTTACCCTATCAGGAATTCTAATTTCAATTTTGTCTGACAATAATTTGTTATTTTCGATTTTAATTAAAGAAAGTGTTTGTACCCTACTTGCAGATGTAAGAGCCATGAGAGTTACTTTATAAGTGAGATTTTCTATGCTTAAAGTCTCCATTTTCCTAATAATTTCAAAACAGGATCGGGATCCCAGGTGGATGCATCTCAGAGGAAGAAGTAAACATAGAGATGCCCTAATACGAATTTAGCACTGCATTGTAATCAATTGAGACAGTATGATGTTAGTGAGACACAGATACAACAAACACGTTGAATAGACAGCTAGAGGCGCAGTAAACAATGCAGTGGCGTAGTTAAATGTTCCATAATCGGAGTTTATAATAAATGAATCGATAATGAACTGAAAATAAATAATGACGGATCTGAGACGAAGAAATTTATTCTTCCTCTGAAGAAAAAGTAATGAAGTCATGTTATTATTATATTTCAAAAAGCAAACTTCTTGTTTCTTGATTGAATGAATTATCTACATTTTTTTTTCTAGAAAACTTTTTAGGGTTTTCTTTTTAATTAGAAATTTTCAATAGTTTCTGTTTCAGAGACTGTTTTCTAGAAATTGATTAATACATATTATTTAACTGTAAATTTAGTTATGATAGGACCCAGCTAGAGAAGCCTTTTTCTTTCGCATATAATTCAGAGAAAGGATTAGATATCTGACCACAGCAACTTCCTGAGTAATATAATAGAATTTTGAAAACACAAATTTATGTGTATAAACTACTGTTTAAAAAAATTGTAACTTTCTTTCTTCGCTGAAGGTGCAGCTCATATTTTTATTAATTTATTGGCTACCAACTTCATCTTATGATATTATGAACCATGTCAAAATCGACATTTTCATAAATATGAAAGTTTTTACATTATAATACAGAATATCAATAAAGATAGGTTTAGTTTGTATAAAGACAACATCAAAACGTATATACATATATTTACAAAAGACAAAAATAATCTGAAAAGACTGCAGAGACTACAAAATAAAGTGATAAAAATACTTCACCACCTCCCGTATGAATATCCAACCAAAGATTTGAATCAGGATAAATAAAAAAAACGAAAATGGATGAAAACACTATTGGTTTCTAAATAAAATTGTTTTTGTTAGGCGAGACCGGACTCTTTCTAGTTCATGCGTGAATCGGGATATTTCATGATGAAACCTTAATTGAAAATATTTTTCAAATATAATATCAATATAATTATATTGAAATGGTTACTCAAGGGTTCATCATCAAATATATGCTCAGAGAAAAGGTCCACTAAATTTTGAGAAATGTTCTCATATTGAATAAATGTTTGTAAGTTCTAAAGCATTTTTCAATAATTTTACAATACTCAATAACAAATAATGCTTTAGTAAGAGCTCCAAATGTTTTTCTTACCTGCAGCTTCGAAATGGCATCCTCACTTTCGATAATCCTCAAACATTAAACATTGTTCGCATTGATACATTTTTTTTAATTTACGAACAACAAATCCTGCGGCATATGCTACTACATCTTCGCAGTATAAAGTTAAATTCCATAAATTGGAATTAATAAACTGTTCATCCAATTCGCCTGAAATATTATGAGTTTTGAGTTAATACATACCGAGCTTCATTTATAAGTGAAGCGCTTGAAGAATGTAAAATAGCTGTACTATCGAGAGCTACAGCATTAGCCCGTTGACTTCCTGAAATTTCAGCATGAATTAATAATTTTTTCATTATACTTTGAAATTGCAGGGATGTGGGATTGTTGTTATAGCCTCCTCTACTACGAATGCAACTGAAAAATATGTCCAAATGGTCTTGTGACAATTTGTATGTCAAAATATATTTCAGTTGCTTTACATTCTTTACTCGGTATGTATATAACCATTAAGGCTTTCTATTTTGTATATAGTTTAAGCAATGATCCATGAAATCAAAATAATTTTCTTCGGTCTTTTCAGATAAAGGTTTTTCGTAGGGTTTTTTCGTGAAATTACTTCTGGAATTAAAAATATCGAAGAGGTTATTGAAGGTTCTACAAAATGTTGCAGTAGCTGTAGAATTTTCAAACTGCGGTAATTTCAAATCTGAGTTTAAAAAATCCAGAGCTTCTGCAACACTTTAGCTGAGTGTCTGAAAAGCAAGTGAAACCTTCATTTTCTCTCCCACCCACATCATGTGCCTAGATATTAATTTTGTGGCCGCATATAGCCCTTAAATATTCTGGAAATTACATAAATGTTCTAAAAATTCCCAGTTTATTACATTTCCATCACCATCTTCTAATATTTTTTGATTCCCGAAGGAATTTCTTATCAACTTTATCATATGACTAGAATCCAAAAATATGAAAACTTTTTCTTGCGTAATTGGATGAATAAAAGATGTTTTCAGATTATCAGTATTGAAATTTGCTTTCAGTGAAGTTGCCATTGCAATATTTGAAGGAGCACCTTCAAATGCTATAGAGGTGACAATTACCGAGCTTTGATGAACAAATTCCAAACAATTATTCAATAAAGAAGCTTTCTCTCTGCCATTTAAACCGTTTGTGAGAAAATAGCCAATTGGTATTTTCCAGCTGCTATTTAGCGAAACAAGCATGAACACTAAAGCTTCCCTCGCTTTCTCCAAATCACAATCAATATTTAGCCCCATGTCAACATAACCGTAAGTTTTACCATTCCATTCAATTTTCTTTCGTATGGATATTTCATCGAAAACCAAATTGCACAACACTTTAGTGCCCTTAGCATCAGCTTCGATGCATTTGATTTTTATTGCACTAAGTGCTTCCTCCATGAACCCTGGTGCAGCATTTACCGTAGCATACCATTTCGAAAGCTTTCTCGTATGTTCGGCGAACATAATTGTAGGCCTTCTTTGAATAAAAGTTCAAATTTAAGGCAAATTGCCTCAGTTGTGGTGAAAACTTCCTTTTACGTTTTCTTAGTAAAAGGGAGAAGATTTGCTTTACTGAATCTGTCATTGAACTCTGTAAAAAAAGATATTTATCTATATATCTATTTTAGGTCAAGAAAATATACTTACATTCAAATTCATTTCAGCACTTTCTGAAATCCAGTTTTTCTTCCTTAAATCACTCGTTAAACTTTCAAGTGAATATATTTTATTTTCCCTCCTTCTTTTAGCTTGTAAGTTACTTATTTTCGTCTTCAAATTGGTTACTGTTTTTTTATCATGTCCCAACAAATTTTTCTACTATTTGGATCTTCCAGATCTTCATATTCTATGTCTCCGAAATAACGTGGCATATTGAGTTTACGTCTGAAATTTTCGAAATGAAAGTTAGTAAAATATTTTTTACTGAAAGCTATGTAATCGAGTTACTTAGATGAATAAAATCACCATTACAATTATACTAACATATAATTCTTATCCACCATGTTTTAAAATCTAATGAAATTCCAGAAAAATTTTATGAAGCTTGTGAACTTACTTTTTGAGTCTCGAACTATCAGCTGTAGATGGAAATGAGTCTGCTGGAGATTCTCCTTTTGGTTGTCTCATTGCTACATGAGAAGCATCATGCCTAGAAGATAACAATATTTTTAAATTGCATTATAAGTTGACTGTATCAAACAGATTTCAAATTTTTTTTTGGAACTCATGTTATTTCGTTACAAGTCTGCTAATTATGAAATAATTTTTCACCTACTTCCTTTGGAGTCCCACAATTGTGCTTCTTTCTGGTAAGGAACCAGTTTGTTGTTCAGATGAAGACTCCGAGCTAAAAAAAAATAAAGTGAATGCTTTTTTTGGCAACAGTTTCAAATGAAGAATTTTAAATTGAAAATATATGTTTTTAGTACCATCCACTAACAATCTGAGAAGCTGTTAACGTTCTTGAACTTGCTGAACTCGCAGTTTCTGTACTGAAAGAAACTTCCATTGGTTCTTCTCTATTCTCAGGAAGTCCTTCAATTACTCGTTCAATCAACAATTTTTTAGGAGATGACAGCAGGCTAAGAATAAGAGAAACATCAATCAGGAAAAATACGTTTTGTGTAAATCATTGACATAATAATAGCTACTCAATTTTCAATTACCTTTGATTATCACTTTCCAAGATGGTTACTGTTCTTGAGCTAGCAGTTTCTGTGCTCGAACCAGACGTTCTTTTCGAAATGTATGGGCCGAAAAGTAATGAAAGTATACTAATAAATAAAAATCGATTTATGGTATTTCAAAAATCATTTTTGAAAGTCTTAGTACCATGTGACAAAAAATGAAAGAAAACATTTGGTATTATGTAACTTATAATAATATACTCAAACGTCTTTATGTTTACCTTTTAAATTCCTCAATTCTAGGAACTGCATATTTGGAAATGTGTGTTCTATTACTGCTCTTGATGAAGCTTTTAGTACTAAAATGTTTGGAACAAACGTATGCATACTTTGGTAATTTGTTCATTTGCAATCCTAACGCATGGCACCATATTTTACGAAATTCTCTATTTGAAGGGAATCTAAAAATTGTATTAATTAAATTTGATTCCTACCTCAGAGGAAGAACTTCTTCCTCTGAGATTCCTACTCTAGTAGGGTAACTGAACCGGTTTTCGGACATATAACTACCTTTCTGCATTGAAAACTTAATGAAACGAATAATTCGTGCTCGAAACACATCTCATCGGCGTCAATGGTTTCTTTGAAATGTGAAGAATGTATTGGAACGAAAAAAAAACATTAAAAAAGAATTATTTTTCGATTATGACTCTTGAAAGTCAAAAAGTCAATTTTACCAGTTGTCGGACACCATAGACAAATTTTCGGACGCTGATGCACCATTTTTCGGACAACTGGTCGAATACCTACCAGAGTTAAACAAAACATTGGTAAATGGGTAGGCACCTACCTATCCAAGACAAACAGCATTGTGAAATTAAACAGTTTTTAATAGGTTCCCTTTGAAACCTTAACAAAAATAAAAGTTTGCAAAAGCTGATATTCCTAAATAAACATTTTAAAAACATAAACATAACAAAAAATATCTTCTTTCTGATTTTATCGGCACATGTCACATACATAGTCTTTTTCGGCTTCATCGTTGTATGTCAAGTCTGACATATCAGTACATTTTTTTGGCACCTTTTTTATTCCTTGTTTTTTCTTTTCAGATTAGCCTTTTCCAATTTTTCTTTTTTCTCATCATCTTTACGCGTATAATAGTTTCTCCACGCTGCTGATGATATTGAACTCGGTAGTTCTTCTTTCGAGCGACAGCCCTGGGTTTTTTTCGAAGATGCTTCTGGGAATGTCACAATATTTGCAAAGAGTCAGTAGTCATTACCTCATCTTCTTCTTTGTTTCTGCTCTCACCGGTTTCTTTATTTGCAACTATCATATCTTTGGTTTTTCCATTTTTTTGAGCCATTTCATCCATACTATCACCATTTGTACTATTATTTATGTTATCGTGTAATATCACAGTTGTGTTTTCAGTCTTTAAAATTGTCTCTTTATTTTTTGTGTCAGTTTCTTTATCAGTTTTAGTCTCAATTTCTCTTTGCCTTTCTTGTTGGTTTGGTAGTTTATTTTCTTTGTCATTTCCTTCTTCGTTTCCATTGTAATATTCAATTAATGTTCCATTTTCTTTGTCACTTTCTATTTCCATGTCAGTTTTTTTACAGTTTTCAGTTTCTCCTTCTTGTTGTCCTTCATTAGCTGATTCGTTTTCATTACATTTTTCTCCCCTGTTTTTTTCATTTATAGTTCCATTCTCATTGTCTGCCAAAGCAACAATTTCGTTTTCACAACAGTCAAATCTTGCAACAATTTCAATGGGATCTCTTTTTCTTGATGCTATTTTACTCATATCAGCAGATACTTCTTCATTCCGGCTGCCAATATCCTTTTTTTCGGGTACCTTTTTCACTTTAGTAGGTTCAACCAATTCTGAGTTTTCTTTATTTGTCCACGAATTGTTCCCAAATTTCAATAGTATAGTACCATCTTCAGTTTCCGTTACATCAACGGGTAGCAAAGTTACTTGATCCATAGGAATAATACTTTCCAAACAATATTCATAGACTGATCTGCCGAAATAGTTGTTGAAGTGGATGGTTGAATTGTATCTTTTTCAAGAGTGATTTTTGGAAGTCGATTTCATTAATTACAATGTTTACATTAACACCGTAAGTTTTTAAATCTTTGGAAATTGACTTGATTACTCTCTTAGCGACATGGAAATCATTTACGGTTATTGCTTGTTCAGAGGCACCAGAAAAAAGGGTTTGTTCAAGATTTTTCTCAAGGGTATTTTTTAACACATTTTGTGTAGTCTACATTGTCCGGATTAAAAGGATATAAGCCGCATTTACGGAAGCCTTCAATAATATGATTTGGTATTTGCGTATTCTGCAGTGTCTCTTCAAATACTTTGGAGAAATTAATCTTTGTGATTATTTGATTTAAATTTTCCGGACGTTTCTGCCAATTTTTAACTGTATTCTTCCACTCTTGCTTCATGGGTTTGAACACGCTCACGTCTGCTGGCTGCAATATATGTGTTGTGTTGGGGGGTATGGCATATAAAATAATATCGTTTTGTTCTCAAAATTGACTGAACGGGAGAGTCATATGTGATTTATGTTCATCTATTAATAACAAAATCGCTCATTTTATTTCATTACTTATCAACCATGAGTTTAAATCATTTGAGATATATTCGAAGAAAACTTCTCCTGTCATCCAACCCGAGTCGGATTTTCCGATAACCCAATTCTGAGGGACATTTTGTACAAGAGATTTAGGTGGCCTTATATAAGGAAATACTACCAAAGGGGTATATTGCTCCTGATGCATTGAACGTTATAAGGACAGTGATGTTTTCCTTTTCTTTGCCAGACTTAACCACGTACAAATTTTTCCAACCTTTAGGTCCGAGGACTTTGCCAGACTTAGGGCACAAAGAAAACCCTCGTCCCCGTTGAAAATTCTAGTGGGGTCTTCTAACAAATCTTGAACTCTATTTTCTGTTAGATAGTTTCCCAATGTGCGGAACCACGATCTTATTGATTCTTCGGTTACCAACGCCCTCGCTTTGTTGATACCCTCTGCCTCCCTTTCTAAAATTTCGGGGTGTCTTTTTAGGAATCCCTTGTACCATCTAATCCCAGGTTCACCGTTAGGAAACGAGTCCGATTTTCCGGCATCAGTAGCAATTTTGGCTACAGCTGTCATTAGATCCGATTTTGAAATCGGGAAACCGCATTTGGCTATATTTATAGTCCAGTTGGCAATTTTTCTCTCTCCTTCCACAGTCAGCAATGGGGCGGACCAGTTTTTTTCTTCTCGGCTGCAGATTTTCCAGTGAATTGATCATGAATGGTAGCTCTAGGGATACCTATTTGGGGATCGAATATTTATTATTTAGGTATAATTTTCAGTTGCTAGGTAGGTAGGTCGATACATACCATAAAGCCGGCTGGCTTCTCTCAAAATTATTCCATTTTCTTGAATGGCCTGCAGTGCTGCTTGAAGTGAGGCATTAGAGTACGGTGCGGTTCACTCATACGAAAAGTCAGTCATTAGAAGGGTCAGTCGTCCGAAAATCCATTCGACCGAAGAGTCATTCCTCCGAAAGACCACGCCCCTCTATCGTGATTGGCCGACTGCTCCCAGCGCAATTATCTGTCATCTTTATTCACCACTTTGAGGATTTACAGATGACTACCCCAAGTTGATAATCACATAGTGTTTATATTTCTAGTTTCGCTCTTATACGATTCTATGTATGTTTATTTCTTAGAACATAACCTTATTTTTCAGTTTTTAATTTTCATCTTCGATTTGAATTAAATATAATTATAATGACGAATGTGAGGAAACTAATGATAATATGAAAATGATTGAATGATAAAATGCATTGAGAGTTCTTCAAGTTTACGTCAAACATAAAGTATTTTCAATAATCAGAGTAGGTAGGTATTCTAAGAATTATACAAAACAAACTATTAGGTACAAAGCGAATTTAATTTTTTTTCCAGGAAATGTTAGAAGATGAATATAAGTACTCGAAAACCAGCGAATTTTTTTTTATTTGTCCATAAAAGTGTGAAAAGGCGAGAAAACTTCAGTTCTCTATACCTACGACGAATGTCACATTACCTTAATGAGAAATGTAATGTTTACGTACCTACATTTGGCATTGTTGATATAAACATGGATTTGATCTAAGTCAATCAATTTTACTGATGGAGTACCTAGATTTAACATATGCTTATGCTACATTTGTCACACTTCTTACATCTCAGTATTTTGATCGAATGATTAATTTCACCTAACTTAACAACTGATATGGATTACAGGAACGAGGTACAAAGAGCTTTTATAACTTTACTACTTCAATATCACCATGAAGTACCACTGTAGCAAAAATTCACCTTTTTGCGATTCCACTCTTATGAAACTCGAAAGAGATGATCACCCTGCCAAGAGTACAAAAGTGTGTTGGACAGCGCTCATTCTCCTACATTGCTCCAAGGCTGTACAATTTTATCCCCCTGGTGATTCAGCTTGTTACTGGGTTGACACGGTTCAAGAGGCAGTTGAGGTCTTTTATTATGAGCCTACTTTGTAAGGTGTTTGCTGATTTGGTTGAAATGCAGAGCTGATAAGTGACTGGGTGTGTAAATCGGTAAAGTCATTTTGGAATGTTTGCTTAATTATTATTTATTTCTATATTGTTCTTTTTTATATATCACGAAACATGTGTTTCTACACTTATCGAGAACCTATTGTTTATTTTTTTTATATGATGTTTCTGTAATGTACCTATATTAGTGCAAATAAATCTGATTGATTGATTGATATTTTCAGAAAATTCTATTCGAAAATTTCACTAAAGTCTAGAGTTTGAGAAAGTGGGTAATAGGTGTTCAAAGAATACCAATTCAATCAAGGAAAATGTCCAATTGTTGGTAAATTTGAAAAATATTCTAAACGATGACAAGTTTTCTGAAAGAGGAGGATACCTATTAAACATTTTTTTTATTGAATAGTTCAAAAGAGGTACCTATTTGAAAAATTATAACTCTGCATTTCTGAAGTACTATGTAGATGTATGCATATTTTTTTTTCGACCTCAACTTCATTGGGATTGAAAATAACACCATTGATTTTATGAAGACTTGGAATGGTGATAATTTTCCAAGAAACAAAGATTTACTAAGCTCAAGTAAGTATATCTATACACCGGTAAAATATATAAGATTTATATGTATCCTATAAGTATTTATCATAGTTCTTTTTCTGCATAATTAGCTACTACATACGGAGCACCTATTTGAAACTTTCAAATTAATTAATTCCACAAAATCTTGGAGAGCATAGGATACCAGTCGTAAGCTGATCAAGAGTAAGCTCAGGTATAAGGATGAAATTATATATGATTTTACGAGGTACTGCATTGTTAGAGGATCTTTCAAAGCTTGGGAAGGTAGGAACGAACTCTGGTAATCTGGTTGTTCAATTTCCTGTCGGTTGAGTTAGTAGGAATATATCAAGTTTGATTGTTCTTATAATATCGTCATTGGAATTATAAAGTGTTCAATTTATGTCCAAAGAATGTCTTATTGTGCAAAGCAAAGCATACTAGTTGTAGGTATAGCTGGTTGATCGGTTGTGACCTTGGGTATCGGGATGTAATGATATATGATTCAAGTAGGTATCTCATGGTTTGGTTTGAGGATCTTTCATATCTCGGAGAGGAGGGAACTCTGGTGAGCAGGTTGTTCAACGTTTCTGGTGGTTATTTGGGTTAACAGGAATACATCAAATTTGGTTGTTATCACAAGCTTCACTGGATAATTATAGTTATAATTCATTTCCAAAGGTTGCCTTACCTTGGAGAGCATTGATTACCTTTCTAGTTAACAGCTGGTTATTCTGTTTTAAGCTTAGGTATCAGGATAAAATGATACATGATTCTACAGGTACTGCATTGTTTGAGGATGTTTCAAATCTTGGGATGGATCGAAGCACTGGTAATCTGGTTGTTCAATTTCCTGGCGCTGGAGTTAGTAGGAATTTATCAAGTTTAATTGTGCTTATATAGTTATTGGAACTATGAAAAGATCAATTCATTTCCAATGAATGTCTTGTGTCAAGCAAAGGATGCTAGTCGTTGGAAACATCTGGATGATCGGTTATAAGCTTGGGTATCAGGATAAAATGATATATGATTTTACTACGGTTACTGCATAGTTTGGGGATCTTTGAGATCTTAGTGAAAAAGGAACTTCTGTTCAACATCCGTTGAACTCAGGATAGCAGGAAGCAGCAGGCAGCAGTTATTTTTTAGGTAAACTCTCTGGAGGATGGAGGACGAATTCAGGGTGCGAATAACTGCAGAAATTGCTGTATATTACCACGACATTGGGGACATCGAGAGATGTCTCCCACTTGCCTGGCTCTTGAAAGGCAGTCGTGGCAATAAACAACATGCCCACAAGGCACCACTGCTTGGGTTGCATGCTCTGTGTAGCAAGCAACACACCTACCTGTAAATCAAATTTTCCAATCAATACATGTCATGGCTCAAACATACCAAGTCATATCTGGAGAAGAAATTAATAATAAATCATGTCACAATAACTCATCAATTTATAGATGTCATTAGCCAAAAGCATTAGTTTAAAAAAATACTTTTCTGAAAACTTGAAAAATATTAGTATAATAGTAGTATTTATAGTATTCGTTTTGAGATATTTCGTGCTCCTTAGCTGTTCCAGTGCTTGTGCGCAACCAATGGCAAGCCGTATTTCGAGCTTTTGAGTTACTCAGGAGCACGAAATATCTCAAAACGAATAGGCTAATTTTGCCTGTAGGTTTAATAAGTGAAAGCTCTTCTGAATTAATAATGTGGAAGTAGCAACTTTTTCACATTATTACACTTGTAGTTACAAAAATTGTGATCGACTTAATGTAACTTACCATGTTCAATCAGGATATAGGTTCAAAATATGATGAGAGGTATACTTTCAACATATTTTTGAGAAGTGGTTTTGATGAAATAGACTCAATTGTGGAAAAAAATAATGGTCATTTTGTCCAAATTGATTATACTTCACCTGCGTATGGATCTGCTTGCCCTCCCTGTGCAACAAGTTGCTCTGCTGCTCCTACAGCTCCCTGGTTGTTGGGAATGTCTGATCAAGAAAATAGAACTCATAATTTTGTATAACATCAGAAAAGACCTATTGTGAAATTTTCAGTTGTTAAATTGAAATTGTTTTGAAAATGAAGTTGACCTAATTGAATGAGAAAAGCAGACCTTTAGGCTATAGGAGCGATTCAGTTAATTTAGCGTAATCTTTAGAACAGATATGAGTATATCATTACCAAGCAACTCTATCAAAGGCACTAGGCCTGCTTCCTCTTCCGCCTCCCCCCGATGGCATTTTCTACCTCCTCCTCTTCTATCAGCCGGACCTGAGGTAATCTATTATTCGGGATCATCATTTCGTCCGACTCCGGAATGTCATCAACTGTAATGAAGTAGGTTCAGTAAAATCTACATCTTATGATGAATTTCTATGATCCAAACTTACTGGCTGCGTTTGGGTCGAACAACCGGTTCAGACCCATGACCGCATGGCTGGTCACACTCAGGAAATTATTGATGTCCCCATCCTCCCTCAAACGATTCTGAGCATTATCTGAAAAAGGGTTTCAGCGAATATTAATGAAAGTTTTTTTTGCATTTAACATAAAAAAATTACTAGATTTTACTTACTAATTCTTCGGTTGAGTTCTGAGTACTGGCGTCTTTCCCGTCTACGAAGCTGCAAGCCACTAACAACCCTCAGGAGATCCGAACTCTTGTAATGTTCGAACTTTTGCAGAAACTGCACAAACACCCATAAATTTGGGTGTGCGCGGCCGATAATTCTTAATAGTTGGCCATGCAGAGACTCCACGGCATTATTGGTTCGGTTGTCCTCTCCATACACCGAAATATTCGTACTTAACCATTGTCTCTGCATGTACCTAGTGAAAGGTGCACTATCGACGCGCCTGCACACTACAGCAATCCCTTCCGATATCCTGTCCTCAGGCAGCAATGGGAGGGACATAGCCATTCTTATGGCGACTCCGTCAAGAATGGCCATTTGACGAGCTGAAAATTATTTATTAATGTTGAAAAAATATATACGGTCTCGTACACATTGAAATATAAAGGTGTCCCGTCAACTTGTCAAATTTCTTCTGATGCAATCGTGTATATATCGTATCTACCTTTGAGGTAAACATTTTTGGCGTAATGAAACCAACAGCCTTTTAGGCACGTTCCGCCAAATACCTCCACCACAGCCTGCCTCAGGGCTACTTCATAGTGACACATCACTGTGGACACAGAAGCACCGGCAAATAGACTACTTGCGTATTGTAGAACTCCCACATAGGCTCTTCTTGTGCGATTTCGCATCAAGCAGAACACCACTGGATATGCCTTAAAAAATGTCAAACAAGAAAATTTTCAGGAAATCAAACTTACAGAATGTTGTCTCATCCAATGGATTGCAAACAGTTGGTGAGCTCCACCTGCTCTAGGCACAATTTTGAACGTTGCGTCCATGTGCAGGTGGAGATTGTTCGCAAGTACCGCCTCATCCAGGATGGCACGCGAGACAAAAACGAGGCAACCTTCCCTCATTCCTGCGAAGAAGTCCCTCTGCTGCGGCCCCAACTCCAAGCAGTACCTCCTATAACTAGAACACAATTCGACATAAAAAACTTTAGCTCTGTGGTGCTAGAAAGGCTTAGTTATGCTAGAAAGGCTAAGTTATCAAAAAAATTCTGAAGATTGGCCATTTTTTTTAAATATTTAACAGCCATTTAATTATTTTCGAGTACTTTAACGACTGCATAAAGACGACCTAGTATGACAAATTTCGGAAAAACTAATGTACGTTTAGAAATGGAGTGTGACAAAAACGTATCGAAATTGAAACGAATGTTTTTTCCAATCCGTGTTGGGTGGTCAAACTTAAGTAAATGATTAAAAACCTTGATTATCTCATTCTTAAAAAAATTTTTGACGATTTTTCCTTCCCAATTTCACAGATCTTTTGTTTTCATAATGGCCCATTTTAAAAATAATGACTTACGCTGGGTTTGCCAGATGCATAGCAGCATCTTCAAGAGTTGCTGGAATGGGTGGCTGGGTCTTCCTCCCCTCACGTGTCATCATTGGCTTCACGGTGTTGAAACCGTTCGGTAGCCTCATCGGAGCGCTACGATGCCGCACCTCTTCTTCCATAAATATATGGAGAAGAGTAGAGCTCTCCGTTCTACTTCGAAACGCCAAAACGTTCCGAAGTCTCACATCTTCCAGCAGTTCCAAATTGGGAAGATGGTTATGCTCTTCAGTTCTAAAACCACATACGAAAGTTAAGTTTAAAACGCAGTCGTGTCGTGAGAAAAATATAATAAAATGAAGGTGTTGCTTGTAAATATTCAAGAACCACATAGTATATACAGGTTGCCACACTGGTGCTGTCTGGGCCGATACCCTGGTAACGGTTGAATATTGAGGAATGTTGCATGTGGCTGCAAAATTTCACCTCGGTCAGTTTCGAGTTGTCTGAGATATCGAGGAACAAAAATATTCCGAATGGCCATATTTTATGAAACACCCGGTACGATTTTGCTGGTTAACGAACTCAACCACGGCATTAGGAGGTGAAACCTATCCTGAAAATTTTTCTTTCGGAAGTTTTCGGTCGGACAGAATTAAATATCACCACGTATTCATAATCGGTGAATCGACCCTGATCGTTTGAGACCATTTTTGAAAATATTTCACAATATTCAACCATTACGCAGATATCGCGACCTAGGGACCTATATAAAACACGGTAACATAAGTATGATACAAAAACACTCACCCCCAAATCAATTGGGGACCCTCCTGCAATATAATTCTTGCAGAACATAGAGAATCCCTACATCTCATGTAGGTTTTGCCCCTTGCCTGCTTATCTCTAATGTAAATAAAATTATTCGGGCAGACGAAATATGTACCTTTAGACACTTCAACAAATTCCATCTGAAAATATTGTTTCAATAAATAATTTAAAATTTACTGCAGAATAAAAATCTGTTGGTCTGGAGGCTAATGCATATAGTCTCACTAGCATGCCTATTCAAATATATTCAGAATCAGAAAATTCTCAATCCAAATATCTACAACTTTGAAAAAAACATGTACAGCCCATCACAGTTGAATATACGTGATAGGTACATTCGTAATTTGTATCGAGAGATGATAAGAGATGATTTGAAAGGAACATGAATATCGATTTATGAATACATATACTTAATACTTGAGGTGTCCAGGGATAGATTAAAGTCACGATTTTCTAATATTCGTTTAATAACAATTCTTTATTCGTTTTTCAAAATTACAACGATGCTTCCGTCACCATATTTATTCTTATCATCTTTCATATCAATTATTTGATAGCGCATGCCTGCAATAACATAGAATATCACAAATATCACATTTCTCCCCTCGTGAAAATCCTATGAAATGTCTTACAACCAACTTAACTATCTCACAAAACAACGTTCAATCATTCTATAAATTCAAATTTTTTTTTTCTCTACAAGCCCTTTCTAAGTGCCCTTTTTTGTTACAATTTTTACAAACTTCCCAACGATATCTACATTCCCGGGCAAAATGACCTGGTTTACCGCAACAATAACAGGAATAATTTGAGGTTACCTTATAGTTAACAGAATTTGAACTACCAGTTTGATATTTAGAACTACCGCTATATCCTGAGTTTTCTTGTCCCCTTCTAAGTTCCTGTCCTTGTCTTCTAGTAGTTCTAGTCTCCTGTAGCCTATGCGTAGAACGTTGCTTACCACGCATGCGCCCTTCGGTGTAGCTTCTATCTCCATTGCGATTTCGTTGAATTCGTCCTTGTTCCCCAATGTTTACATAATGCAAATTTGATCCTGTGTCGTTATCGTTCTTCACTAGGAGCGAATTTTTTACTGCTGCTTCCCGTGCTTCTACAATTTTCACCGCTTGCTGGAAATCTAAGGTTTCTTGTCTGAAAAGTTCCACTTTACTTTCTTGGTTGGATAATCCGCATACTAGTTGATCTCGTAATGCCGTGTCGAGATCTTTAAAGTCACAGTTCATAGATAAACTTTTTAATTTTGAAACGTAATCGGCTATCGATTCCGTACACTGTTGTTTTGTTTCGTAAAATTTGTTCCGTTCCGCTATGACTGACGGTTTTGGGTTTAAATGAGCGCCGATTAATTTCACTAATTCGTCGTAACTGTAATCTTTAGTCTTTTTAGGTGCCGTGAGGTTCCGACATAATATATACGTGTCTTGACATACCCTTGTTAAAAGTTCTGCTGGATATTTTTCAGTCTTAATATCGTGCGCATCGAAGTACAGCTCGAGTCTTTCCACGAACACTTCCCAATTGTCTTTTCCTAATGTGAAACTAATCTTGTTGTCCGTCATTGTTTTGATTATTTCTCTTTGCACTAATTTCACTACAGTACCTTCACTGTCACTCCCGGTTACACTTTCCGATTCTTCACCGTGCAAGTTTCGCCATTTTCTGACGAGCAGTTTTCTTAGATTTTCAACCGTCTCTTTCGATGACACTTCCACGTTCAATAATTTTAATTGTTCTATAAGCTCTTGCTTAGTTAATTCATATATCCAAGAAACTTTGCTTCTTGGTCTTGGGCTGATATCTCTGCTTTTCTCTCCTACCGTTGCCATGTGCTCGAGTGTTTTTCATCACGAACGACATGAATTTCATAACGATAATCCATTGTTTTCAAAAAACCGCTGTGTGACAATGTTTTATCCTCGTCGCCATTTATGAGGTGTCCAGGGATAGATTAAAGTCACGATTTTCTAATATTCGTTTAATAACAATTCTTTATTCGTTTTTCAAAATTACAACGATGCTTCCGCACCATATTTATTCTCATCATCTTTCATATCAATTATTTGATAGCGCATGCCTGCAATAACATAGAATATCACAAATATCACAATACTAATATTAGATTTGTTTTGGTTCCGAGTTCAGAGCTGCCCCAGAACGGTTCACATATGTGCAGTTTCGAATTTGTGTTTTGGTTGATAAGTGGATTCCAAATCCGGACATTGCTTTTTTTGGTTGATTCTGAACTCTGTCCTAGAACGGTGGAAACAGTGTACTCGTACTGTTTCAGATTTCAAAATCATGCGCATGCGGTTCGCACATGCGTAGCGTGAGTTCGTGAGTTCTGATGACACAAATATTTGTTGTTTTTGATATTTGACGTTTGGTTATTTTCGAATTCCGAAATCAAGAAATTCGGAGTAGAATGACTACAAAATGTGAAAATATTAGTTGACTATTTGAAAGAGTACTATTCTGATAATCTAACTATTTGAATGATAACAAGAAAAATCACTGAAGGGGTTTAAATCGCTATTTCTTAAAAAGTGGAATGTGGAAGAGATTTGAAGTTTGAACAATTTGGTTCATTAAAATGCACAAACTGAGCACAATAATATTATATCATTGGAATCAGTACACCCACGAATGTTATTTCGATATCCTAAGATGAAGATGCATCACCTAGAAAATCTTCACTTTTCACTACATGTTATTATGGTAATGAAGCATACCGCATCTGTTAATGGTTATCAGTAAATAGTTTGATTATATCAATTCAGAAAGAAAATCGCAAAAAGGTGAATTTTTGCTACAGTGGTACTTCATGGTGATATTGAAGTAGTAAAGTTATAAAAGCTCTTTGTACCTCATTTCTGTAATCCATATCAGTTGTTAAGTTAGGTGAAATTAATCATTCGATCAAAATACTGAGATGTAAGAAGTGTGACAAATGTAGCATAAGCATATGTTAAATCTAGGTACTCCATCAGTAAAATTGATTGACTTAGATCAAATCCATGTTTATATCAACAATGCCAAATGTAGGTACGTAAACATTACATTTCTCATTAAGGTAATGTGACATTCTTCGTAGGTATAGAGAACTGAAGTTTTCTCGCCTTTTCACACTTTTATGGACAAATAAAAAAATTTCGCTGGTTTTCGAGTACTTCATATATTCATCTTCTAACATTTCCTGGAAAAAAATTAAATTCGCTTTGTACCTTATAGTTTGTTTTGTATAATTCTTAGAATACCTACCTACTCTGGTTATTGAAAATACATTATGTTTGACGTAAACTTGAAGAACTCTCAATGCATTTTATCATTCAATCATTTTCATATTATCATTAGTTTCCTCACATTCGTCATTATAATATTTAATTCAAATCGAAGATGAAAATTAAAAACTGAAAAATAAGGTTATGTTCTAAGAAATAAACATACATAGAATCGTATAAGAGCGAAACTAGAAATATAAACACTATGTGATTATCAACTTGGGGTAGTCATCTGTAAATCCTCAAAGTGGTGAATAAAGATGACAGATAATTGCGCTGGGAGCAGTCGGCCAATCACGATAGAGGGGCGTGGTCTTTCGGAGGAATGACTCTTCGGGCGAATGGATTTTCGGACGAATGACCCTTCTAATGACTGACCTTTCGTACGACCGATACCTACTCTAGAGTAAGTACAAAATTTACGATTTTTTGCCTTAAGAAGGTTTTTGGATTTTTGTGATGCCAAATTTGTTTTTGCCATCTGAAAAAATCAGCCTTTTTAGGTCGAATTAATAATGTAGAAATCGTTTAAGTTTGAAAAAAGCGAATCCAGGCGAAAAGCGGTATTTTTCGGACACTTAGAAAAGTAATGGAAATCGCAATCGCAATTTCTGTTTTAATTCTACTACGTCTGAAAAGTACCGTTTTTCGGACACTCAGGAATCGAGTGTTACGTCTACCTCGTGAGCGTCCGAAAACTGGTTGCATTATTCCTTATATATAATTGAATGACGAGAGTAATGCGTATACATATTTAAACTGGCTCAAGAAAGAAGGAAAATAAAAATACAGAACCAGAAACTACCTGAATCTGTAGATTCGTCCCTGGAATCCGTGGAGTTCGATTCGCTTGAATCACTCGATTGAATTCTTCTGATTTCTTCCTCCATTTGTTTTAATTTCTTCTTAAGTTTCTTCATTTGGGCGTCAGTGTATAATTCTATGGGATACTGTGGATCGAAAATTTTCAGCACGGGTTCACTGGTTAAGATAGTTATTATTTTTTTCTTATCACTTCATGTTCAGGTTTCCATTTAAAATCTCTCTTTTTAGACGTTAATTGATAAAGAGGACCAGCAAATTGCGAAAATTTGGGTAAGAACTGACGGAAATAGGATGCTAAACCTAACAATTGTCGCACCTGTGTTACCGTTTGAGGTGGTGGTAATGAAACTAATGATTCAATCTTACGTGAATTGGGTCGTATTTCACCATTCTCAACTTCAAAACCAAGATATTCAATTTTTGTCACGAGAAATGAACATTTTTTTACATTGTATGAGAACCCTGAAGTTGTCAATATTTTCAATACTTTTTCCAATCTTTCCAAAGCTTCATCAATGGTTAGAGCAATGATCAAGACGTCATCCACATAAACAACAACATAAGTATAAGCCAGCTCGCCTAGAGCTTTCATTATAGCACGCTGAAAACTGCCGTAGCATTTTTTTAGTCCAAAAGGCATAGTTAACCACTCATAATGGCCTTCTGGAGTTACAAATGCCGTTCGTTCGATAGATTTTCAGAAACTGGTATTTGATGAAAACCACTAGCCATGTCCAAACAAGAAAAATATTTTGATTCGCGTAATCTTGCAATTTGATCGGATATTAATGGTAGTGGATATTTATCTGCAACTGTATTCGAATTCAATTCTCTGTAATCCACACACAATCTATCTGAAGCATTTTTTTCTTAACCAAAATTATTGGACTAGAAAAAGGAGAACAACTTGGATGAATTATTTTTGCCTCTAGCATTTCTTGTATTTTGAGTCTCACAATTTCCTTTTCAACATCTGCTAATCTATATGGTGATCTTTGTACTGTTTTGTTTTCATCAATTAATCTGATTTCTAATTCTCCAGTTGTAACACGAGTTTTAGGATTATTTTCGGTAAAGTGTTCTGAAAATTTCGACAAAATCGCAACAATGTAACTTTTATGGTCATCATCTATATTGGTGTTGATGCCATTCAAATCAAGCGGTTCATTCCAATTATTATTACACATATTTATAGTCTTTTCTTTTCTCAACAAAAAGAAATTTTTACCCACTAATCTAACTTCGAAGCCCTGTTCAATTATTTCACAACCTACCAAAAAATCATTTCAAACAGTCATCTGGAATTACATGAAATAAGATTTTTAATCGATGTTCATTAATTTCAATTTCAGACAAAATCTGTAATGTGCTAACTACAATTATATCTCCTAAACCTTTTAAACTAACAACATTATGAAGTCTTTTTCCAGAAATTTTTGCAGCTACACTGTCTTTAATTAATGAATCAAAATGGAACTCATGTGACTCACCACACTGCATCAGAATGCCTTTGGGAATAACAGCAACATTGTTGATGTGTTTTCTTTCACCAAAATTCTTGTCTTTCGATTCCTGGCTTCTTGGACAGGAGACCGCAATGTGACCAGGTTCATTGCACTCAAAACAAATTATTTGTTTCTTGAATTGAGGCTTTGAATCTGATGATCTTGTAGGTTTAGTTGTTTCCCTTCTTTTTCTCGTTAAACAATCAGCAACTTTATGACCAGGTATACCACAGTAATGGCATTTTATAATTGATAATGCAGGCTTGAATCTTTTTCTGTCTGTTGATACATCTTCTTGAATCATTAATTTCCTTTTGTTAAATGTAAATGCTTGCAATTCTTGCTGAAGTTGTGTTCTCGTGTTAATGTTAGTTGTGAATTATAATCGATTCAAACGTTCATCAAACTGAGCAATATGAGCCATTACCGTGCTGACTGCAATTGCTTCTATAGTCATTGTTTTCCATCGAGATAAAATCGAAGTCAGCATACGATTTCCATAAAGTGAAAGGCATTCTCCTACATTGGGACGGCTATTCGATAAATTAATCAATGTCGCAGCTGCAGTTTCGGGCTTGCCATATCTTTGAATAAACAATGTCTTAAACTGACTCCACGTAATTCCAGCATAGCAAGTTTGCGATAACCACTGAGAAGCGCTTCCTTCAAGACATTTGCTCAATGTAATAATAAGGGCTCTACCTGATACTGATTTTTCGTTCATGCATAAATCGACCGTCGTGCACCAAGCAACAGGATCCACTGCCGATGATTCAGGATTGAATTTGGGTAACGACAAATCATTATCACTTGATGTCGAAGCACTTTTCACTGTATTCAACATGTTCATGAAAGTACGGTTTTGAATCTCTAATATTGCTCGCCACTGTTCTTGCGTTAGCGGTGTTTGCGAGTCAGATCCCACTCCTGATGTCGAATTATTTTCTGAATTCATTTTATTGATTGAAGAATTGTGACAAAATAACACTTTACAACTTAAGAAAACTATACCGATTTGGAAATTCACATCGAAAACATACGATATACAAGGCATCAGACAGAGAATTCTTCCCTCCAGTTGCTCAGATGAATAGGCGAGATAATCAAGTGCGATAACTGAATGAATTCAACTGTCTCACTGCGATAATCTAGTCTTGTCTCTCTCTTATCGCAGTATGGTAGGGAACCCGCACTCAATGTATAGAATTTTTAATTTGTCAGGCTGCCCGTACTACTCGATTCTAGTATTTACTGTTGCCTACCATACTAAAGAACTACGCTCCTCTAAATGATAAGAGAGAGACAAGACTAGAATAACGAAGTAAGACAACTGAATTCAGTGTGTTACAGCAAGTGATTGTCTCGACTATTCATCTGAGTAACTGGAGGGAAGAATTCTCTGTCTGATGCATTGTATATCGTATATTTCAGATGTGAATTTCCAAACCTGTATATTGAGATACGTGGCCGACGATTCCGTGGATCAAGCACGATCGGTCTCTCAATTAGACTGCCTGCTTTCTTATTTCTTTTCCACAATTTCCAATTGCTTTTCTGCATTTCAGCATTTATTTATCAACGCACGAGTCTTCGCATTTCTGCCTCGTCAACTGAGAATTTCCATAACTTCTAAATTATCTCAATCTATCACTACGTGCCTAATCCACGGCTACGTCAGGCAACAAACAAAACGTTGCCTGGCCCTAAATAATAATCTTAAATCTGATAAACAATAATTCTCCGACATATATTTAGATCATCACCAATGATGATTCGAAAAATTCCTGTCACATAGAACCGAAAAGATATAAGCAATTGTTGAAGGACGGTTAAAGTATGATTCCTTTCAGATAATAATGATAATGATAATAATGATATTTATTTCTCAAGAATAATTACATGTATGCAATCATAAAATAGAAATATCGTCAAAAACAGAAACTATACATTTCCCAAATATTCACTAAAAGTGTAGTACTTTTTGGAATCGACCTTCTCTCCTTTTTGGCATCTCTTCTTTTCTTTCCCTATCTTCCAAGTTACACTTTTCTGTGCTCCAATTGAATCTTTTATGTAAAAAATGTTCCACTGTTCTGTTGATTCAGAAAGTCTTTATGAATTTCGAAGTTGAATCTCTTAACCCCTACATTTCTTGGCCAAAATTTGCCTGATACATTTCATCCATCTTCTCAAAAGGTGCAGTCACAAGAAATCTTTTGAGTTGCTTTGGATCACTTGGTAATTCTTTAACCTCAATCATATTCTCGTCGAAACCATCTTTTTCAGAAATGTATTTTATTATATGTTCTTCTTTTGCAACCCTGTTGACTCTGTTTACATAAAGCCATACTTTTCTTTCAGCGCCTGAAAATCCGTTCTTTTTGTTTCCTCACTAACCTCTGCTGTCCCAAGATTCTTTCTTTGCCGTTTCTTTTTGTAGCGTACTTCTTTAAAAACATCTTCATTTCCTTCCATTTTCTCCACTTTATTAATTTCATTAACTTGTAAGCGTTTGTTATTGTTGTTGTTTTGACGTTTACTAAGGTTAAGATGTTCTTCTTCTTTTCCGGTTACATTGGAATTTATCTTATTCTGTGAAAGTTTAACTTCATTTGAAATTTCAATCGAATTCTGTGGGTTCTTGTTCGAGCTCAATTGCGCAGTCGCTGAAGAATCTTGAATAACTGAACTATAAGAGCGCGGTATGTTTTGATTTATCTCAATGTTTACCTTTTTTCTTGCGTTTTTTCCTTCTTCCAAATCGCGAATTTTTTGGGTTAAGAGAATATTATTTTCTTTTAGGATACAATTGCTATTTCGTACTGCTGCAATTAGTTCCCTGAGGAGTTCATTTTCCATTTTCAAATTAGTTACCGTGTTTCCGGAGCTGCAGTCGCTGGAATTTTCAGTATTACAACAACTGATCTTGTGGGTATTGCCAATCTGAAGTTGCATCCTTTCTGCACAACTACGGTGGTATAACCCAAAACAATTTGTGCACACCAACACTTTTGACTCCTTTTTTATACAGCAGTGGAATTTAACATGATCAATTTTCTTTTTCTCGCCATAATCACTATTTAAATCGAGATCACTTTCCAAAAATATCGGAGCTAATACAGAATTCAATTCATTACATAAGTGTAAAACTGTTTGCTTGTTGAATATGTACCTCATTTTAAATTCATAATCTGTATACATTTCGAGAAGTGATCTACGAACCCGTATAAATCTGGATACAGAAATATTGCCAATGAATTCCATTGCCTCTTCATCTGATGAAGAGCTGGAACTAGAGGATAATCTTCTTGTATTATATTCCATTATTACACAACTCGTTTAATATAATATGTTGAAAATGTTGATATGAATCCGTAAAATCAAAATGAAAAAGTGAGGTTGGAGTTGACAAATCAAACGCCAATGCCCATGCGCATGCGCCATTCACTAAATCTACAGATAACCGGCCATTTTCGGTCGGTTAAAATAAACTGACTTTAGGGCCAATTCTGTAAACAACTGTTAAATTTTAAAGCATGGTTAAAAATTAAAGTATCCGCTAACTTCATTTTACTATTCTGTATGCATAAGCTTTAAAATATTAACGGAAGACGCTTAATTTTAGCCGATATATGTTAAAATTTAAACCCTACTACAGACCAGAGCTGTGCCGAGCACTGAAGAAAAGTGCTTCGAGCACAAAGCACTAAGCCTTATTGAAAAGTGCTCCGGAATCTCGAGCACTAAGCCCTTATTTTTTAAGGAATGCTCGCGATTACCAAGCACTTTTGGAAAGTAATTCGTTTACACGAGCACTGAGCACTAAGCACTTTTCTGAATGAACCTTTGTATTTTCCATCCAAATGTCTCTTAGTTTGAAATTTTGATTTTGATGTCTTGATTTTTTCTTTCGAGTGATATCGTGATTTGAACTGGGCATAACCATAGACAAACTCCGTTTAGTTAGTCTATGGGCATAACTGAAATTGACAATAGTTTTCTCTCAGCCTGCAAGTCTAACAATGTCGTTCACAGACAAATATAAAATTACCATGACGTCATATAAAAAAAATGGAAGAACAGGCTGTGGTCTCGAAACAGAAAATAAATGTATAAAGTTATAGAAAGACGATGACGAATTTTTTTTGTGGCGAAGCAAGAAAAAAATGCTGTCTGCTAGGAAAAAACGTTTTCTGGGCTCTTTATATTATTCATTAAGTGAATAGACTGTAACTTGAATATTCGCCAATAAAAAACTTGAAAGAATGATTATAAAACTTGAAAAGTATATAAAAAAAATTCCAAAAAAATTCACAAAAAAATTTCGCCATACAACATTACAATTTGTTCTCCGAGTCATAATAATGAGAACATAAAGACTTGTTCCAGTCCATAACATACATCGATATCGTTTTTTTAACACCAGAGTTATAATAAAGAAAAATTCAACAACTTAGATATCCATAGAGGTGGATCAAAAAAAAATATATTTTAGATCTTTGTCTGTTCCAATCAGACGAAAGTCCGTCATTTTCATGCTTAGTGCTTGGTAATTTCTGAAAGTGCTTGGGAGCACTGCGGGGCTTTGGAGCACTTTTTCGAATTACTAAGCACTAAGCCCTTTCAAAAACTAACGAAGCACCAAGCACTAAGCACTGGTTCAATCTAGTGCTCGCGAGCACAGTGCTTACGAGCACAAAAGTGCTTCGAGTGCTTTCACGAGCACTAAGCACAAGACTTCGGCACAGCTCTGCTACAGACTAAGAATTTAAAACATTTTTGATAGTGGAAACTTCAACAAATACACCCGAATCGATTTGAATTCAAGTGAATAATATATAAAATGGCTTTGATATTTGATGTTTTATTAATGAATGAAGAAATTCGAAATCATAGGAACGCACTTAGAAAGTAAGTTAATTTTGGGATTATGATATACCTATTACTCACAAATCAAATCTTTTTTAGGAAACAGTATAGGAGAATTCAAAGAAATTTGAGAGATAATTCAAATCCTTTCGAATTACCTGATAAAATATTCACTAAGCTTTTCAGACTTGATAAAGAAACTTGTCAATTCATAATAGATTCAATATCTGAACATATGCGTGATAGTCAAAGATCAACATTTGTTCCTAAACATCTCCGCATACTATGTACTTTGCATTTTCTTGGTCACGGCAGTTACCAGACACCTACAGGTCAGCTTCGTCAAATTGCATTGAGTCAGCCAATGGTCGGTCGCAGTATTGCAGAAGTTACAGATCTTATAGTCAATTATTTATTACATAGATATGTTATATTTCCTGTTGGAGAAAACAGAAATATGGTACAGGAGACTTTCAACGACAGTTTTCCTCACTTTAATGGGTTATGTGGTGTGATTGATTGCACTCATATAAAAATTATATCTCCTCCTGTTAATCATGCTGTGTATCCAGCTGCGCTATATTACTGTCGCAAAGGATACTATAGCATAAATACGCAAATTATTTGTGATGCCAACAAATTAATTCTCAATATGAATGCCAGATTTCCTGGTTCAACCCACGATGCTGCAATATGGCTTAGTTCGCAAGTAAAGACCTTGCTGCGTCAGGAATATGTTAATGGAGGTAATAGCTATTTGATTGGTGATAGTGGATATCCTCTGGAACCATGGTTATTTGTACCATATGATGATCCTGCAGATAATTCACCTGAGTCAAGATTCAATACAAGTCTATCCTCAGCTCGAATTTTGATCGAGCATACCAATGGACTTCTAAAAGCAAGATTTAGATGTCTATTGGGTCACAGGGCACTTCATTTCGACCCAATTCGTGCTGCAAATATAATTTACAGTTGTGGCGTCTTGCACAACTTGGCAGTTCAACATCATATAGAATTACCAGATGATGATGTAATCATAAATCCCAATGATAATGTAGCACAAAATAGACCAAATTCAAATGTTATTGGACACCAATGGTTACAGGCTGGAATGCAAATTCGTAACAATATCGCTTAACAATTTTTTGTATAATTTAACACACTGATTAAATAAAAAGGCCTCACTGAAAATATTGGTATTTTATTTTAAAAAAAGTACACAAAAATAAAAATCTCAATTATTACTTAAAACTAGGTTCAAATAAAAATCACAATTGGTTAAGACTAGTTTTGAAGTAAGATAACTATTTACTCATAGGAAGTAAACTGATTAAAAAAACACAAATAAAAAACAGATTTATCAGTCGAGACTAGTTGACAACCAGAGTTTCCTATAAATCAAAATACCGATTGGTTAGGACTAGTTTTGAAATAAGATATATCGAGTGTCCCAAGGTGAGTGGCATATTAGATTATTAATATTATTATGTTGTTCTTGGTCCATCCTATATAACTGACAACTATAATTCAAAAACAGTGACATAGATCAGATCAATATCTAATGACTAGCAAAATTTTTGACTTAAATCTCAAATATTGAGCGAACTAAAGTCACCTTTGTAAC
This sequence comes from Propylea japonica, assembly GCA_013421045.1. Classification (NCBI taxonomy): domain Eukaryota; kingdom Metazoa; phylum Arthropoda; class Insecta; order Coleoptera; family Coccinellidae; genus Propylea; species Propylea japonica. The sequence continues at coordinate 61,191,647 of CM024241.1, forward strand.
ACGCCACTCACCTTGGGACACCCGATATAACTAGTAACCTATAGAAGTAATCCACTCATAAAAAAACATAAATAAAAAACAGAATCTCAAAAGTTTCCTACAAATAAAAATACCCATTGGTTAGGACTAGCTTTGAAATAAGATATATCGAGTGTCCCAAGGTGAGTGGTTTATTAGATTATTATTATTATGTTTTTCTTGATCCATCCTGTATAATTGACAACTATAATTCAAAAGCAGTGACATAGATCAGATCAATATCTAATGACTTGCTGATTTTTTAACTTAAATATCAAATATTGAGCGAACTAGAGTCATTTTCATAGCACGCCCAATTTGATCTAATAGGCAACTCACCTTGGGGCACCCGATATAACTAGTAACCTATAGGAAGTAATCCGATAATAAAAAACACATAAAAAAACATAATCTCAAAAGTTTCCTACAAATAAAAATACCCATTGGTTAGGACTAGCTTTTAAATATTACACATGAATATGAAGTAAGGAAAGTCTATTAAAATCTCAAATTATTAAGAGGACTCCTGTAGCTGTTCCTTTTAGAAAATTGCTTTGCTAACTGTGAAATAGCAGCAGACATATTATTGTTTGACTGTGCTAAGTCTTTCATGCACTCCACATGAAGACTTGTTAAATCTTTCAAGGGATCTGCTCTCCTTGAATGTCTGGTGCTCTTGGTGCTCCTAACGGGAGTTTCCATATCTTTTTTTGCCCTAACATGAGATATTGGTTCCTGAAAATGATTTTACATTGTATAAAACTACTTATCATAAATCTTCTTATTGACACCTGTACTGTAAATGTTTCACTTTCATTGACATTTTCCTCATTGCCTTGTTGTGATGTACTCGGAACATACTGTAAGATAATTTTTGTTATTTTACCTCAATATTCAGCAATAAAACTAAATTCACAAAATAACCTACCTCAATTAGTAATTGTTCTTTTTCTGCATCCACTGTAGCATCTAAAACGTAATAATTATTATCAATATAAGTACTTGGTCCAGCATCGTCTTGAAGTCCAGCTTCCACAACATTAGGTGCTCCAAGAATTACTACTTTGGATAGTGGCGCCAGAAGTCTCTCTTCTAGTTCATCCAATTCTTTCAACTTTTTTGGCCCCCCTCCTGTTCCAGTGTTTTCATACACCAGTGCTCTGGATTTTCTTCTAACGTTGGTTTTTAATTCATTAAGTGCCTGAAAAAAAATTCATGATAGTATATTACTCGAGGCTCTAGTTATTTCTTCAGATTGCAAGTACTTGCCTCTTTCCACTGCTTAACGGTTTTATTTGCTCCTGGCTCATTATTCAACATTAATGCCAGTTCTTCCCATTTCTTTTTAATATACCTCTAGGTTCAGTAGGGGGCTCTTTGCCTTTTTAACTCCCCTCTTGGTCATGAAGTCGAGTTCCTGAAGGGGGCAATGTTCATCGTAGCAAAGTCTGTACAACAATGTATCTTTGCCACGTTCAGCCTTGATGTACACTAAGTCATTCAGCTTGTAGTTAGAGACGCAAGAAGGCCATATTGCAAAATCTTCATGCTGCATTGATTGCACGACTGTTTTCCCAGAACAGGTTGCTCCAACAGCATTCTCAAAGTCTGAAAAGTAGTACACTTTGCCATGGCGACTGAGAGATAATTCTACTTGATGGTGAAATGAGTCAGCCGATATGAATGTGTGCCCTGGTTCAAAAAAGTACAGTTCAATGATTTGAATGGCTGATTCCGAAGAGTTTATAATGTGCACTAGGTACCGTAGGTCATCAAGCACCAATTCTTATTTTGTGCGGAGCAGTTGCCAAGCCATAGTGTGATGTTGGGAATATCTCTGAAATGTTTGAAAAATCCAAGGAACTAATAATTTCCTCCTTCTTTCGTCCACATATGAGTCGCTCAGAAGCACAGTGGCCTAAGTGCAAAATTGGACTTTGGAGATATAGGCCAATAAAAAATTGGCCAACATTTTAAACCAGTTTTTCTGTTTCATTATATCATTTTATTAATAATACATTTGGTTAGAAGTATATAGAAGAATAATGATGAAAGAAAATGCCAAAAAAATTTTCGTTCTAAGAAAAAAAAGTCAGTTGGGCCAATGTGCCAAACACAAAAATTTCACAAAAAACCTAATCAGTCCACTTGGGTCTCCTATTCATCCGTTTCCGGTCCAATATCATCATCTTCTGCTTGTTCATTGGTCTTTAAAGTAGTGTAGAAATCGTGGCACACTGGCGGAATATATGGCAGAAGACTTTGAAGATCTTTGTATTTCAATTTTTCCACAGCTCTTCCAGTAGGATAGAGGATATCTAACTGAAAGGCTTCGGTTTTTATCTGGTTGACCTCTGTTCTTTTTTTAGAAACATTAAAACTATAGAACTGTACATCCTCGTTATTAGAATACTTAAAATAAATGTTGAACGGCTCTTCAGCTTTAAACATAAGCCACTGTATTTTTAGCCATTCTACTTTAATGTCTTGTTCCCCCTCTTTTCTATTAGTAAGTAGCGCTTCTAGTCTAGTGGTACTTTTAAAATCTTCAGCTTTCATTCTTACTACCTGAAATTTGTTCGTCATCTGGCAAAAAAATATCATGGTAAAATCGTTTTTGTCTTTCGATCATTCCAAAGTCTCTGTCGCATGGCAAGTATGAATGGCCGGAAACAAGAAACTTGTGGTGTATGACAGTGGGAGCCAAATCTTTGGAGACCGTCATGAATGTACAAAGGGATGCGAATTTAATATTGCGGTTCTGCCCGCCGCACTCGTCGCTGTATAGGATTAAAACTGGTGTTTTTACATAGTTTCTCACATAATGCAAAATGCAAGAGCCAATTTCTTGCGGACCTCTTGAAGCCATACCTTCATGCCATACATACATGTGTGCTTGACCTGTGCTCAGATTATGGATGCCCAAACAATATGTCCACAGCTGCCTTTTATAATATGCCACGCCTGTAGAAATACTGGGTGTTGCTAAGGCCGGAGACACACTTGGCGTTTTTTTCCAATCGACGCCGTACCAGAAGTGGCGCGTGGGATCTTATGGTGACGTACACATTCGGCGGAAAAAAGAACGATCGGATTTTTTAACGCCGTCGGTAGAAATGCAGCCGACCGCTGCCACTACATTCGTCGGTTTTTCTATCGACTACACCAAGCAGTGGCCTACGTGACCGAGTTATTGCCAGCATTTCCACCGGTTGAATACAATTCCTCAGTCTAGTATTTTCCCGTTGTACCTGATTTTTTAGTAGGTTGTGCAGTTCATCGAATGACGAAATCGACATTCCAAAATAATTGAAAATTTTTTCTTCGTCGTTTCTCAAATCAGGAAACAAAGTGTAAAAGGCTCCAACTTTCTCTCTCCTTTGATTAATCGGATGCATCCAAATAAGTCTATTTTTCCGTTTCCTCTTCAATCGACGACGAAATAACAATAATGCGAAAAGTTGTTTTCTGTTCATTTTTAAAATACGACCGCGTGGACTGGCGGAGGAAGCGTGGTTGTGACTTGAGACGGATATTTTACCGCCCAGTGTGTAATCCAGTGTGTAAGCTCCAATTTTGTTGTACCGTTGACGGCAAGAAAACCGATCGGACTAAAACGCCAAGTGTGTCTCCGGCCTAAGGTTTTCATTAAATCAAAAGCGATGGTCGTTGTGGTGTCTTTATCTTTGGTTGCATCTTCCTTCATGCCATTTCGAGCGGCCTCTGCCATCCGTAGGTGTAATTCTTTTTCTACCTCCGCTGAAGTTTTCTCCACACCATTAGTGTTTTTATTTTCATATTATAAGAATCACATCGTCTGCAAGTATCGGTCACAGGGTAACGAAAATGAAGATTAAAATCTTCATTGAATATTTTTGAAAAGACAAATCTGGATACCTTAATTTTTGGCTCCTCATTTTGTACATACAATTCATATAGTTTAGTAATATTTAAATCGGGTGAGAGATACTCTCGATTGGGATTTTTCTGACGGCTATAGTGGGATGTGTATTTCGCAAACCTATCTATAAAATTTTTTACGAGCTGGACATCTTCTTCCTTAGTCTTATTCTTAGGGGGATGTTTTCCTCTCCTATCTACGGGCGGAGTGGTAAGTTCGCCACCCTTTGTCTTATTTATTAAAGCCCTGGTGAGTCTTCCAACCGAAATTCTCAAACCGTTACCATGTCACCTGATTCTTTTGGTAATGTATAGATTCTTGTCTTAGAACGTTTATTTGGATTACGAGCTGCTGTAACGCGTCCTTTATTAACAGTATTTACTTGAGCGTTTATGTAAGCAGTTTGTAAATTAAAATTAGATAATTTGTAAAAACTCTGGAAGATATTTCTCCTTTCTTCTATAGTTAACAGCATATGGCACTTCCGATGACAGCTACAAATACCATCAAAAAATGTCTTTTCAGGAACAAGATTACCACGAGAGTTAAGATACGATTTTCCGGAATTCCTTCCAATCTTAGACTGTTGCCTCGCCCAACCTTGCTTATTCTGTTTCCGCTTTTTACCCTTACTTGTCTTGGGTACGGCAACTTCATTTTCTTCCGAGGACATCGAAGACTCAGCATTTGATGGTGTATGGAATTCAGATCCAGAATCAGTATCAAATTCGCTTGGCTCACGGAGACTGGATGTAAAATGACATTTTAAAACTGGAACAAAAATTTGAATTAACTAATTATATCATGTTCCATCAGTAATCCAAAAGAATGAGGAGCATTTTACCAATCTGACAAACCGCTTCAAAAAGCGACCTGACTTTCTCGTACTTCTTTTTCGCGCCAAATGAATTGTAGGTTATACTTCTCAATTCACAACCTTATTGAATAATTTGAAGAATTCTGTATATAAAATACCTAGCTATACTTACCGTTACATAAATCTGCACACGTCCCGATAAAATAAAAAGCGATAATACACTTGAAAAACGAATAAACTTAAGACGTAAGCACAACACAGTATTCCCGACAAATACCAAGGGCATACTGGCCCAACTACCACTTAGGCCACATTTCCATATTGAAAAATATTAAAATCTCGATGTGGTCCAAGTGTTTATGTGGTGCCATCTAAAGGGTAGTAGAAAAAGGTTGTTTGGGCCACTCTTAAATTAAAGTATAAGCAAAATACTACATATTGTTGGGCCTAACTCAAATATGGAAAATTTTCAGTTGGGCCACTCTGCTTCTGAGCGACTCATATAGCCTCATGCTATATCACAGCAATTGGCCTACCATGCTTGCTGTTAGTGTCAAGGGGTACAAAACATCCATTGAACACAACTAAGCATTTAGTGAAAAGTGTTATTTTGAAACCATTCATCCTAGGCAACATGAATAATATATGTGATCTTTATCTACATCAGTGTTGGCATGGGTTTTGTAGAGGTTTCTAGCATCATTACTTCTTCCAATATATTCAGATCACCCGTTGCAAGTACTACATTCAGGGTTTAAATTTTCTTTGCTGTGGTCAGTGCTATGGTTGATGAAAACTTCACAAATTTCACTCTTCGTTTCCCAATTTGGTGAAAGATATATTCATCTCTTTTGAAATAACTCGGTACAATTCGGAGCAATTCAATTTCTGATGTGTGACCACGAAGTTTCGAAGCATGTTCATTATCGGTATGGGGCATGTTCTCGTCGGTAGTGCGCAATGGATGGGTGGTAAGACTCTATATGTGCCTTTACAACTTCTCTGTCAACTTTTGTTGGTGGAGTACATTTCCCCCGGCCAGCGGGAGTGATATTTGTTGGGTCTTTCTCAACACACAAGACATTGTTGAGAACTGTGTCGTTGTTTTTAGAGAAGCCTAAAGTAGTCAAAAAAAATGTCTTGCATACCTGGACTTTTAACTCATTTTCATTTGTTAGAAAATACTTGAATGAAAATTTCCTGGACGAGTTTTGCACTGCCTCTTCGCCTCTGTACTTCATGCTTGGTTGTCGAAATCAATATAAAGTTTCTTCGCTCATGCTAATTTTTTCCGCAAAATATAAAATTGATTTGTTTTCTTCTTGCTTCTGAAATATTTTCAGTGCATTTCAGTCTACAAGCTTGACAAGGTTGATACAGGGAATGTTTTCTATATATTTCTCTTTTTTTCTGTTCTTGGTGTTCCTTTTTTAGTAACCTCTATAATATTTCGGTTTTTTCCGGTTGTATGTTTTCAACAAGTTGGTCTTCGCTTGCTGACAATAAGTTATGAGGCAGATCAATTCCTAGGCCTATGCCATCTTGAACCTCATCGCGGTCATAGGAAACTGAATTGTTGAAATTAGCGAGTTTCACTGGTGAAGCTCAGTTAAAATATAACTGTTGTCGCGCTCCTCACTATTATTCAAATAAGTCAACAACAGGAGCAGCCATTGAAGTTGACGCTATGGCAGCTACCGGCACCGGATCGTGAAGATCATGATCGTTTCGATTCAAGACTAACAAACTCAAAATATAACTTGATCTTGAACCAAAATTATACATGTCCAATGTCCCGTAATACACCAATATATTAAGTCACAAGTTACAAGAAATCATGAAACACCCCAGATAACCAAATTCACTCCCTGTCACTTGACATAGATATCACATATGAGCTCTTAATATCCCTGAGAGAATGTCAGGTTTATCCCAACAATGTATCAGGTATTGCCTAAGTCATACTTCAGCGCAGTCGCTAAATCACAGTCACAAAAATTATATACACTATACTTGGTAATATAGATATCACAATATGCTCAGCCTATCAACTGTTTAAATGTAATCAACTGGAGATATTACGAAGCCAATATTGTTCAGATCACTGGAAAGCGATAGACTATAGATAAATCCGAAAGAGCATACTTAGACTATTCAAATAGAATAGACCTGAGATATAATTAAAATTACATCTTATAGATGTTTGGAAGTAATTGTCCCTACAACTGTGCAATTATTTATCTCAGATTCATTACTTCCACAGAATCTTCAGGATACTTTTAGGCGATGGGGTTCATTAGTTTTAATATACCGGGGTATATTTACATTTAAAACTCTGTCTCCTAAGTATCCTGAAGATTCTGTGGAAGTAATAAATCTGAGATAAATAGTCCTTCATATCTTCAAGCATCAGCATTTGTTTTATATTTTATACATAATTCAAATATAACTGAAAGAAAGGCATTTTTTCACAAAAAAAACAACTATTTCAGAGATAACTTATTATTCAATAATAATGTTAAAACATCTCTATAAAATATCGAGTGAAAAAACAAAATAAAAAGTACATTCTAGATTTAATGCCAAGTATGTAGTACATCATTATTGTATACCCATGCAGAATTTCATATTACTGCTCTTTTTCATTATTATGAAGCAACGATATTATTACGGAATAGTGAGGTAAGTGATAACAAATAGCTTTTAGTGCAACAACAGACAAAGGGACACTTGTTACTACTTGACTTAGGTCACTTGCTCGATATACGATTTGGAAATTCACATCGAAAACATACGATATATAAGGCATCAGACAGAGAATTCTTCCCTCCAGTTGCACAGATGAATAGGCGAGATAATCAAGTGCGATAACTGAATGAATTCAACTGTCTTACTGCGATAATCTACTATCGTCTCTCTCTTATCGCAGTACGGTAGGGACCAGAACTACACGTATAGATTTTTAATTTGTCAGGCTGCCCGTAATACTCGATTCAAGTATTTACTGTTACGGGTAGATATTCTGTGACGAGTGGCGATAGGCGTTCTGTTGATAAAAACTAAACTGTGATAAAAATCTCAACTAGTCCAAGACCCAAACCTCTGTCTAATCGTAGTTTTCCGTTATACAGTTATTACAGCGTTACAGCAAAATAAATTTGAGTATAGACCACTCCAACAAAACAATTAAATATGGCCGCTGGGGACCGACAGTTTGCGAAATGAAGGATAACAGAAATTCACGTTCACAATCCACCACACAACACAACTAGAGTATGCCTATATCCACTACAAATTAAGAAAATATATGCGATGATATTTATTCCAAGCGTCTGTGATGACTTGAAAATCGGTTTTTTACGTAGGTCCCCAAGGCTTAGCAGTCAATCAGCTGATTGTGACAGATCGTTGGACTTATTCAATTTATTCACGATCACGAGCTTTTGTGCTGTTTTTAGAGTTCAATAAGTTTAGTCTCGGTTTTTGTGATTTTCCAGAGAATATCAATAACCGATTCCTTATAAACATTAATATCAAAATATGGCCGAGAAATCGCTAACATGAGTTAGCATTATCTGAAATCGCAGGAGAATATGTTTTTCATATCAATTAATCACTAGACCCATTGTATCCGGAGTGCAAAGCCCTATGAATACATTATCCAAGTTTATGGCAGATGTACTCAAAAGTGCATATAATACTGACAACGAATATCATGTCAAAGATACATTCCAATACGCACAACAAATAAATGATCTTGAGATACCAGACGACCACAGATTGATCTCACTTGACGTCGTAAACCTATTTGGAAATTTGGAGAAAAATAGAATAATTGAAGTACTGAAACTTAAATGGAATGACATCAAACACTACATAGACATTGAGATGGAATTATTCATGGAAATAATAACTTTCCTTCTGGAAAATAGCTATTGTATGTTCCAAGGAGAATTCTACTTACAGGTTTTTGGATGCGCTATGGGGTCAAAATTGATTCCTATCCTGGCACAATATGTTATGGACCATCATCTGGATTTATGAATTTCCAAGCTACAGTTTATCGTCATTTTCATCAAAAAATTTGTAGACGACCTAGTGATGATAGTACCAGAAACTCAAATCCAGCCCACCCTAGACTGTTTCAACTCTATTTGTAAAGATATACAGTTTACACTAGAAAAGGAAGACATAGAACACTCAGTACCCTTTTTGGACACGAGAGCCTATAGACAAGACCGTAAAATTAAATTGAGATGGTTCAGAAAAAGTACACACTCGGACAAGATCATCCATTACCACACAAATCATAACATAACTGTGAAAATAAATACTATCAAGGAGATGAAAAATAGAATCACGAAAATATGCCATAGGACGTTTAGAGATGATGGAATAAAAAAATTACACCACATTCTGAGGGAAAATGCTTATCCAGAGAGCATGATCAAAAATTACTGTATGCTGGAGATCACACTCAAATCTCACCCACCGAGGAACAGAATGAAATAAATAGAGTACACTAGTAACGCCCAGATCTACCTTTTTCGGTGGATTCGCCTTTCGCCAGATACGCCTAAAAAAGTTGAGAAAACCCATAGAAAAAAACCTGGATCAGAGAATACATAATATAATATAGCTCTATGGTCTGATAATTTTGATTGGTTCTTATTTGAAATATTCTGTTGTTGAATGCTCATCTTTCCGAATTTTTATATTTAAAGAGGAATTTATGTAATTGAATTGAAGATTCATTATGAAATGAGTTGATCAATTAGAAGAAAATTTTTGGAAAATGGAGGTAATTATCGGTATGAATTTTGAAAATAAATCGAATTGATTTCGAAAAAGGCCAGAAATCACTAAAAATTTCGAAGAAAATTTTGATAATATGATAGGAATTATATCGCGCGCACATGAAGTCGGACAGCGATCCATTTTTACCCCAAGGATTTGATTCCAATTTACTCAATGAAAAAATTAACGAACAATTTGGAAAACAAATTTGGATGGAAATTTTGAAAATGATGAATGCGCAATTTTGATGTTTTCGAAAATCGATGGATTGATTTGAAAAACTGAAGGAATAAACAAAAATGAATTTACTGATTCTCAATAGAATTTAGAATGTTGCCATATACTATATTTTTAGTAAAACTTTGTTCGATGATTTGAGCAAATACCCTTGATGTTTTGTCTTAACCACTTCTACCTTTACGGAGTCCCAAGAGCGAGCTCTCGAGAAAGCAACATAAAGTTGTCCATGAGAAAAGACAGGACTCGCTAGGTAAATGCCGACGCGTTCGAATGTTTGCCCCTGTGCTTTATTATAGGTGAGGGCAAAGCAAACTTTCAACGGAAATTGTCGTCTCTTCAGTACGAAGGGCAACTTTTGGTCGGAAGAAGTTAGATCCATTCTAGGAATGAGAGTTCTTCTCCCGCAAAAACGGCCAGTGACGATCTCGGCTGTTATGAGCATATCTGTCACAGCTAACACCAGTAGTCGTGTACCGTTAATCAATCCATCTTCTAGACATAAATTTCGAAGGAGTATAACCGGTACACCTACTTTGAGTCTGAGTTTGTGATGGGGCATTCCGCTTGGTGTTATGCTGTTCAAATATTCTTCAGGAAAGTTTGCAACCTCGTCTTCGTCACCCGAAGCCACGCTATCGTTACTGTGAATAACGTAGGTTTTCCGGGAAACGATTCGAGAATTTTGTCATTGAGTAAATTACAATGTTCATTCTTAGGGCAAAGAATAGCTCGTTGTGCGAGTTGCTCTGGTGTTAGAGCTCCGGGCTGTCCGTAAATCTCTTTAACAACGTCATTCGTCAGACAACGATCTGGCAGATTGACAAAATCATTTTCTTTGGCGTCTTTGTCTCTAACGATTTCGGTGTTGGTGATACCCCTGCCCAGATCTTCGAGCCACCGGGTGAAATCCTCCCCACCTGTGTTTACTCGCATATTGGTCATCAGACGGATCACTTGAAAAACTCTCCAAGACCTATAATTCGTGAAGAAGAGCTCGATTTGCTCTACACGACTTGAGCCTACTGGAAGTAGCTGTTTGACATCTCCTCCAAGAAGTACGCACTTTCCTCCGAAAGGACGGGGGTCCTCATATATATCTCGAAGAAGATTGTCCACAGCGTTCAGAACTTGATAGCTGGCCATCGAGACTTCGTCTCAAATTATAAGTCTAATTTTCCTCAAGTGATCAGCCTCCTGGGATTGTGCCGTTATGGTGGATCGGGAAGTTGCATTAAGATGTAATGGCAACTTGAACGTCGAATGGACCGTTCTCCCGTTTCTGAGCAATGACGCAGCTATTCCTGTGAAGGCTACGGCAATAGTTGGTATGTGCCGTTCCTCGCAATATTTCAGTATTGTGTTGCACAGATGAGTCTTTCCCGTACCACCACTGCCTTGGAGATAGAAATATCTATATACACCCGTCGTTGCTGACTCGACCGCAGTTATGATTTTGTTGAACACATCACGTTGTTCTCGGTTAAAACTCCCAAGACCTGAATCTGACGACTCCGTTCTGGAGTTGTCCTCGTCGTCGTCGATGTCAGTGACGTTGACTGTCGAACTCGAGCTCGGCTCCGGCAGATTAAAGTCTCTGAGAGTTTTTCCTAGAAAGCGCAATGTTCGTTCGATCCTGCGCAGGGCGTTATCTTCAGATTGACATTCCGAGATACCTTTTTTCACATAATCCTCTATCATGAATTGTTTGAATTGAATCCAAAGTGAGAGTGGATCGCCGATTTCACAGTAACACAGCATATATGCGAATAATTTTCGCATACACCCAGGCATTTCTACCAGGGCTGCGTGTTCCAGAGTTTTGAACCACTCTGCGTCCGTCGCTATAAGATTTCTGGCCAATACCGCTTCTTTAAACGATGGATACACAACTCCGCCGAAAGTTCTTAAATCATTGAAAGATTTTGCCCCGGGAACGTGAAGGAGCAAAATACGTAAATTAAATTTTTCTATGTACTTCGGACTTATAGTGTACATCCTAGGTATAACAGCTCGTTTTCTCAAACGTCTAACCCAGCAATGTTGGCTGGCATTAAAATAATAATATAGAGGTATTTCACAATACTTCCATTCACGTGCGCTAGGATCGTTCACATTAAGTTCGAAATACGCCTCCAAACGACTCAATTTTGAACGTTGCAACGCTGTCATCTCTTCCCCTTCTTCAAAATGAACTACGCGCTCTCCAGGCAAATGGACGGGCAACCTATAAATGGTATGACTTTTGTCTTGAATTTTGAAAGACAATAATCGCCAAGCCGATTCACCGGACGAAATGTAACGGGAATCGATGTACGCTTGGATTTCGTCCCAAACGACCTCATTTCTCAACTGAAGAACGGCAGCATCTGGACATTTATTTATGTATTTAAAAACATATTTAATAGCTCCTACTGAAGTAATTGCTTCCACGTTAATGTGACATTGATACTTCATGGATAAATAGGGATTATAAGGAACAACATCTCTGTTATCTATCACACACATTCTATTATGACTCTTAAATATCGCGGTACGACCATCTTTTCTTCGTCTGTACACGGGGAACGCACTATTAATTTTTGTTATTTCCGAAAACTCTTTGGGGTAATGCTTGGTGCACTGTCCGTCGACCATACACGGAGAATTCGGTGTGCGATCGCCACAGGGTCCGTGAATCATGGTGGACATTATAACATCAAAAAGCCGGGTGTTTTCGGCTGGTAGCTCGGCGCAGATCAGCTTGTCTACGTCATCAGAATTTCGTGGTTTATCTTCATCTGCCAAAGTCAGAAGACAGTGCATGTGAGGAAGACCACGTTTTTGAAATTCTATGACGTAAACGTAAGCGATAACTGCGCCGAAAATTTTGAATTTCAATACATCCTCGAGAAATGCCCTTTTTTTTAAATCGAAAACTCGCGCGATTAGTTCCGGTCTATCCTGCGGGTTCAACAGCTTACTACCCAAATTCTCAGTGATCTCAAGCCAGTTGGGGTTGCAGGTGAATGTGACGAAAAGGGAGGGTCTGCCATATTTAGCAACAATGGCCATTGCATCTTGGTAATTTTGTTGCATGAAACGTGCGCCTCCGGTGAACGAACTCGGGTGGATAGTAACTCGACCTATTCGTTCACCACCGTCTGATCCCACTACCGTTTTTCGCGCAATATAATCTTGGAGCCCGACGTAACTTTCGACACGCAATTCCTTCTGATGTGTTCGCAAATAATTTAAGCGGTCACCTTCTAACTCGACGAACTTGTCAACGATGAACTGTTGAGCCAAGCGTCCAGAAAGAAGGATCGGGTTAAACTGATTTGCACGAACCATCAGACGATAGCGTTCGAATTCTAATTTTGAAATCCGCTTATTTCCAATCGTTTTCGGCAGCCCTATCGACCATCCCAATTCTCCGTTAGGGAAAAGCAATGGATAGCAGAGTGCATCAACAATTGGAGACAATTTTGGGATATCCCTGATTTCGGAAGAGTTATTATTATTTATTAAATTTACACGAACTGTGCCTGGTGGAGGAATATCCCCGTCGACTGTACTAAAAATAGCGCCGATTTCGGTGGTAGTGGAAGGTGCCGCGTAGACTTTCCTGTTGGTTCCGGGTTGTTGGTGGAAATATAGGCCAAGCTGCGGAACGGAATCGTTACCACTGGTTCGTCGTGTGTCACGAACCACTTGGCCTAGGGTGCAGTACATCTGGGCGTATGGGTGAGTTTTCCTCAGCAGAGCATCTATTTGGCCCAACAAACGTTGGTCGCAGCCGTCTCCAACTCCTTTTGTAGATGCCCTTTTCCTCGTGGCTTCTCCTGAATCCACGAAATACAACGATCCAAATGCTGGATTCGATGGACAAACATCGCCTACTCGGTGGTATATTTGCCCTGAGACCACAACTACTGGAGCTCCTCTCGCCAAACCGTCTCTCTGGACGATTTTCGTGGAGCCCAGGGCGAGCAGCGTGTTGTAACTTCTAATATGTTTAATGAAGTTCTTCGATTTGGGGTGGTTGTAAGTGATCAGAGCCTTCAGCAGGTCCGGATACGCGGAACTCGCTGAAAGACTCACTGCACCTCTTTTGCAGCAGATCATATTTTCGCCGCGAAAAAATAGAGCTCCGCAGAAAGAGCACTCACACCTAAGTGCCTCCAGATAATGAGAAGGTATGTCCTCCTGATGTTTAGCGGCATCACACACAGCAGACGTAGAGGTTTCCGTTTCGAAATTATCCTCCTGCCCATCTTCGCAAATTTCCGATATCCTCGATGGTAGAACGGCTTCTGTCGATATTCCTTCAGATGGGACGACTCCAAATGTGCTGGAGTCGTAGACCTGCAGTAAACAGTACTGGTCTGCATCTGCAAAAATATCAACAGAAGCCATCCGCACCTCTATCGGTGTCAAATTATAGAGGAGAGCAGGGGAATAATTTAGCAATAAATGATCTAAAAGATTTTGAATATCATTGAAAGTAAGCAAGCAAGCTTTACCTTCCTCTTCCGTGTATTCACCAATTGCCCCGCGACTGTGAGAATCAAAAAGAAAATAGGAGTTTGCTGCTTTGCCTATGCAGGTAGATAATTCCCCAGACGTAAACACAGCCGAATTGTAATTTTGGAAATTGTGGTAATCCTTCGGTTAGCGAAATGTCGAATTCTTCCCGATTTTCTAAATTTATATGTCCCACAACTGAATCTTCCTCATTGATTCCCAAAGAAAAATAAACGTTACCAATTCTAAATTTTGAATACACCTCTAAAACCAATAAATGCGTTGATGTACTTAAATTGCGCGCTGAAATCGATTTCAAATATAATTTATCCCCGTAGTCCAAAATATTGTCTATGATCTCAGTTGACCAAGCATTGAAAGGGCAAATATTACTATATGCCGATGCAACTGCCGCGATTGCAGTACATTGGTGACCTCTAGAATCCGGACTAAATCGAAAATCATTTTGACTTCGAGAGCCTCTAACGATAGCTCTGAAGATCACCGATCGTCTCTCATCATTACCATAACGTCTAGAAAATTTTAACGGAAGCATTGTTTCGGCAGTTCCTGCTTCTGCGGCGTTTCCATTAGAAATATCTGAATTCAAAGTAGAATGAATAATTTATTCAACGCTGATAAGAACTTTTTGTTTAGATGAGTTCTATGAAAAGTATCTACAATTGAATACATCTGAAGATTTTAATTACTGACATGAGAAAATATTCTGATTATTGATAAAATTATTTAGAATTATACAGGGTGATAGTAAATGAGTGAGATAAACTTCAGGAGGTGATTCAGCATGATTTATTGCTTCTAAACCGGTCGAGATAAGTGAATGAAAATTGGTGGGTTTCAATAGGTATTTATTACGAATTTTCTAACATGCAAATATATATTTTATGTTCATCATTGGAGCCACTGGCGCACCCAGGATATTGTTTTGGGAGGGCTAAGCTGAGCTAATCGCTGAGCTGACCTAATTTCTTTCGACAATAAACTCAGAAAAATTGGAAATGTTGATATTTTCTGAGGGCGCGCATACTGAAATATTTCAAACTATAACAATCATTTTTTAATTTTTCGTTCAATTCATGACAAAAAATCTCTCCTGCTTTTTTCATGGGGCGCCGTTTTTATGCAAAAAAATAATACATCTCAACATGTATTTTTTTACTACAGAATGTGTTAAAGTAACGGCAATTACGGGTTGAGATGTGTTATTTTTTGCATAAAGTCGGCGCATTATTCGAAAAAAGCGAGGAGAGATTTCGTATCACGAATTGAAGGAAGAATTCAAAAATGTTTGTAAGTTTGAAATATCTCAGTGGCGTATCTACCAATTTTTTCTTGAAAAAAATTGAGATCTTTACTTTAACAACCCGTATCTCAGAAAACTAATCACTCGCGGATAAAAATTGAATAACATAATGTCATTATATTCCTTCATGCAGTAGGTTTGTCACACTTATTCACTAACACCCTGCATAATTGATAAATGAAAAATGTTAAATAAATTGATAATTCATTACTCAAAGAGTAACAATTTTGAAAACGTACTTCCAATTGATTTGTGAAAAAGTAGAAAACAAAGACAAAAATGATTAAATACCTGGATTAATAACTTTCTTGCTCTTCTTATTCTTCCGTTGATTCAGATTTCTTCCACCAGTTCTCCTTTTCGTCATGATTCGTCTATAAACTGAAATAAATCAAAATATCAATTAGCAAAGTCTCCATTGTATTCCTTATGAAACTATATCGTATTGCATTTATTTTTAAATATTATTATGAATAATTCAAACGATTTAGCAGCATTTCATTATATTCCTTACCTTCTTCTACACACGACTGAAAATCTCCTAATACAACACAAATCCTCCTGGAAGTTATTATGTGATACCTAAGAAATCAACATAATATTTAAATACTTTACACTGAATATATTTCAGCACATCTTCCAAATACATTCTTCATCAAATAATATTTGGTGAAAATAATAAGATTTATTTTGGAGAATATCATAAAAAATGGCCATCTTTTTTCTGAATACTCAATTAATATTTCAATATGAATTAGATATTTTCAAGAAAATCGGTCTAAAATGCATCCTAATATGAATTGGAAAATGCACTGACGTGATATTATGCTTCTTATCCAAATGTTGCGAAATTAACATCAAAATTGAAAAACGTCTTCAGAGAAGAAAACGTCCAAATTGCCACTTATAATATAAGAACAGTGAAGTCACTATACAGTAAAATAAAGGACCCCATCCCAACACCACTTAAAAGCAATGTTGTATACAAAATCAATTGCCTAGATTGTGAAAAATGTTATGTTGGACACACTTCACAATTGGTCAAAAACAGAATATCCTTTCATAGATCAGACATGAGAAAACACCACGAAAGATGTGCCTTGGCCTCACACACCCAGTCTAGATCACAATATGGACTTTGACAACGTTGCTATTTTGAAGACAGAAAAAAACTACCACAAAAGGCTGATACATGAAATGATTAATATAAACAAAGAAGATGATACTATGAACAAGAAGACGGATACAAACAAATTAAGCAACATTTACAGCTATTTATTAGAAAGATCCAAAATCACATACTTTTATGACGCTCCTGTAGATGAATGATGGTGCATGCAATACAGATGGGTAATAGCTGTCAACAAAATGAACACAGAAGTGTGAGATAAACTAGCCAACAAATTCTGATATGTCACATCAAATATAGATAACGCATATAATCTAGGACCATTGTTATGATATTTTATTTTATTTCGTATTACGTGAACAATTCCTGAAAATGATTTTAACTTTTATGACCAATGTTTTTGAACGATGTTAGATTTCTTTTTAAAAACCTCAAAATTCAGTAAGTTATTTATTTGTTTTTAACAGTGTAGTACTTATATCAATTGTTTATCCATTTTTAGAAGCCCTGAGGAAGCATGAAACATGAAATAACTGAGATGTATCATAAGAAATGAAACTTCTGAAACGTAGCAGGTACTACTCAAATCAGATATCTCAGGAATAAATTATTTGGGAGTGCTATCGCATATTCCAGATACGATTATGAATTTGGCAATAACCATGCGATATCAAGTATAGATCTTATAGTTATAGAGATTGCATAGAAATGTACTATAAATTGTATATTTGTGATCTGCATGAGATTATCTCAGAGAGATCCTGTGTTTACTGGGACACAACACCAAAACAAAACACGAGACTCTTCTCAGATCGAGGTTATGTTTAGAAGAAGAAAACAGCTGATGAGGAAAAACACATGTTAGTTTTAGTTAAAAACAGTATCAAGAGCCGCTCAAGAAAGAAGAAGGCCTTAACTCCCACCGGCAAGTGGATATAGGGCTTTCTATTATATTATGTGAGTTTAGGCATGGTTCCAATTTCTATTGTATTTGAAGTAGAAAAGCGTTAACAACAGAAACAACTGTACTTGAGGCTTTCTTCACTAGAATATCAGACATTTTAGGACATAAGGTATATTTTATTAGCGTTTTTCTCATTGAAGGAGTGAAGTTACCGCTTTCTAACCCCGAAAATAGGTAGAAAACCACCTATAAAACCTTAATTTGACCTTAACTCAATTTTCATATTTTTTTGACTTAAGACCCTTTTTTCAAGTACGGCAGAGTTCCCTCAAACACGGTGTAATGTCGATAATTCTAATATTTCAATTCGTTGAAAATTGACACCTCTCATATCCAACCCAAACTGTGAATGGCCGCCGTTTGCTTTAAAATTTTTGGCAGGTTCGCCATCTATGACAATTTAATACAAGGATTATAGAGTATAGGAATATAGGAAACTATCTGCGTAGACCAGAATTGGGGCGTTTGTCAATAGTTCTTTACATTGTTGGAAAACATTAATATAGTCTGAATCTTGATAATTTATTTTTGCTCCTTTCTTCAAGCATTTTGTAAATGGTGAAACAATATGTGCGAAATTTTGTATGAAACGTCGGTAATAACCTATTGAACCTAAAGCCGGGAATAGACGAAGCGCACCTACTCGCGTACCAGCCTCGCTTCCGCTCCCTCGTGTAAACATGCTCCTTGCCATGAGGTTATGACATGTCCTAGGAATGCTACGTTTTTACTCAGAAATTCACATTTCAGTCGTCTAGATGCAAAACCCGACAAGTCCACGGAAATGAAAGTCGAGAAAAATGGGAAAAACTTCTAGCTCGTTTGTTATTAGGAAGGAAACAACGAAACTGGGTGGAATGATTGTTAGATGATATTGAAAAATATTGGCATCAAATTGAAAATTCAGAGATTCGCCGGAAAATGAGAAAAACGATTATAAAGATGGACGTGTCGGGTTTTGCTTCAGAAATTATTTTATATTTCATAAAGACAGCAACAAAAATGATTAATATTATTTTTGTTGTCATATTTTCATGCAGAAGCTAACAAATCTAAAGTGAGAAATCAACAGACTCTTCTTCACACTGCCTTTCCTCTTCTTGAACAAGTGTTGTCTGGATAACATTTTGGAAGACGTCTTTAAAATAAGCCAGCTATCTTGGTGTTCCCAATTTTCTCCAAAGTGATTTCTTAAAAGCTTTGTTATACTGTGCTTCTTATCATTATTGATTGGCACCCCCAGTTCTAATGGTCTGAGCTCTATTTGGGACACATTTCTGCCTCTTTTGCATAAACTTTTAGGAGTGCAAAAGTCATTTTTGTACAAGGTTTCGCCCCGCACCAATGGAGTTCCGTTAGTTTTGGTTATTATTATTCTTTTGCAGGGTTGGAACTGAAAATGCCAGTAGCCAGTTTGTTTGAACACTTTTTGGGTTTCGCTTTTCCAGTCGTTCACTGGAACTTCAGACCCAATTCTGTAGACTGTGGCAACTGTTTTTATTATGTCTATGTATTCTGTAGGGTGGATGATAACTGCTGTTTTTTTGTAAATTTTTTCTATTTGGCCAAACAACCTATCTGGAGGAATATAAGAATGTCCGACCACTGGGAAAACTAATTCTATTTTCTCAATTTGTGGAGGTGCTTCGAACTTCAACCAATAATTCAGCATGCAAATGACAATAGAATTTTTGTTTTGTGCTTCGCATCCATCACAGCACAAACGAACTGTTGATACATTGTTGTCAAAATGAAAATTTTTGAGGGTGAAGTGGAGAGCAGATGCTATTTGATTGGAGCTTCTAGTAAAATCCAGTTCTGTCCAGACAAACGACTTAACATTTGCAGTGTTCAACGCACTTCTGGAAGATCCACATACAATTGCCAAATGATAAAAGTTTATCTGCATGCTAAAATAAGCAGACTGGTCAGGAAGTTTGGGAAGAGCCAAATTTTTTTGACAGTCGAACGAAAATGTCACTAGATCATCCCTCTCTTCCTGAAGTAGTTTGTAAAATATGTTGGCTCTCAGTTTATGCACTCTTTGCTGTGCTTCTAAGTCTGCTCTGTTTGTTGCACCCATTTCATTTTTAATTTTGGTTTTATATTGCAGACATGTAGAGCATAGATCAGTCTTTGGTGTTCCAAAACCAATGTTAAAATTTTTATTGAAGTAGTCTCTGAAAAAACTTTCCTTCACCTTCAATTCCTCATTAGTAACCATTGTGTCATCGTATATTTTCCAGAGCTTGTGGATGCTTAATTCGGCAGGAAAATACATTCTGTTGAAGGTTTTTGAGCGGCAATAGTGGGATTCCGTACATTTGAGTGACTCTAAAAAGTTTTTAATAGCCTGCTTTTTATTATCATTTTTTTGACCAACACGGTCTCCGCCTCTCCCCTCAGTAGGAAGAACAGATTTTTCCTGATAATTTTTCATTACATTCAAAATTCTGTCTTTCTTTATCCCTAGAATATCCTGAAACGCTTGTCTGCATACTGGAACTACCAAACCATCACGTCGTTTAACTTTGTAACGCACAATTAGAGATTTCGTCTTGTTTCCTATTTCTTTTCTCTTTCTGAGTCTTTTTGGTTTCTGGGATTCACAGTGTTTCAATATAAACATATCTTGAGCTATTTTCCCTTTATTTTTGTAAAAAGATGCATGAAAATCCTTAACATCTCTCATGGAAAGGTGGGATACGCACTGGAATGGTTGATAAGGTTTTCCAGCATGGCCACAAATAGAATATACAGGCAAGTTTTTGGGAACATATCTGGAAGAAATAATAGTATGCTTCATAACTCATAGCACAATTCCGATTTTTACAAGAACATTTTTTTTGGAAACCCTTTACCTATACTCTGATGTATCACTTCTTGTATAAAAAAATTATATTTGAAATTATAATCCTATAGCAAGTTCGTACACTCACCTTTCACGTTTCGCCTTCTGTCTTTCTGTTTAGATTGTCTCTTTCGAGCCCTCGTAGGGTCACATTCTGCAATGTTCTCAAGTTGATTTGGATTATAGAAGTTTCCCAAAGAATCCATTATTCACCACGAGTTATACCACAAAATTAATAATAACCATGTAAACAAACGAAAGCCCGACAGACGATTCCGAATATCACAATAACGAAGTTATATTCATCACTGCATAGCACCTATATTGCTTTGATTGGTCCGTTGGAAATGTCGGTTTTTGCACCTAAGACAAGCAGGACGTGTCGGTTTTTGAATCTCGGATAGATTTTCGCATTCGAATGACAAAAGAACTGTCGGGATTTGCTTCAAATATTAATTTGCGACATGTAGCTCTTTGCATTCTGCAATTTTTAATGTATTAAACGTGAATTCGTAAAAAGTGTGACTTGTCGGCTTTTGCATCTAGGCGACTGATTTGTCGAGTTCAATTTTAAGGTTATATTCTTGAATTTTCTGAAAAATTAGTTTCAGGTGATGAATATGTTCTTGCAAAAATTTTGAAAATACGACTACGTCGTCTATGTAAACAAATCAAAAAATATGTAGTTATTCCTTGAGAACATTATCCATTACACGTTGAAAAGTACTTGGGCCGTTTTTCAATCCATAAGGCATTCGAAGGTATTCATAATGGCCATTGTTTACCGTAAATGCAGTTTTTTCTACGGATTCAGGATCCATTTTAATTTGATGAAAGGCCTTTGCCATGTCGATTGTAGAAAAATAGCAACTTTTGCCTGAGTTATCCAAAATCTCTTCTAGTCTCGGCAAAGGATATTCATCTTTGACGGTTTTATCATTAAGACGTCTATAATCTATAACCATTCTATACTTCTTTTGACCCTATGCGTAGATTTTCTTGTCAACAATCCATACCGGAGCACTGTAGGGTGAAATTGACGGACGTATAATTTTGTCATCAGGTAATTTTTGAATTTGTTCCTGAATAATTTTCCTCATGTGATGAGGGTGTCTGAAAGATTTTACGTAAACAGGTTCTTCATCTTTTGTTCGAATTTTGTGTTTGACTGTATTACTGAATGAAAGATCTGAATCTTCGTTATAAAAAATATTTTTGAATTTATTATATATTTTGAAGATTTCTCTTTTTTCTTCAGAGTTTATGTGAGCAGTTCTTATATTTTCCGCAAGTTTTAAATTTTGATGTGTTAATGGAGGGGTTGATATTTCCGTTTCGTGAATCGGTTTCACAGGTTTTCTTTCTACAAAATTAATTTGTACTTCATTTTCTATTGGTTGAGAAATGGTATAGTGCAAAATTCGTTCCTAGCATGAGCAATACATTCTGGAAAATTGAAAATTGTTGAAAGTTTATTTCAGGTAGAAGGACATTTCCGTTTTCTATGGAAACAGGTATTTTAATGAAATTTTTTGCTTTTTCATTAAGTGGTTTCAGTTTGGGCGATGAATATTCGAGGTTGAAAGGTATTTTCAGATCATTAATTTCTAATGTATGAGTTTTATAATCAATTTTCGCACCTAATCTTTGGAGATCAGAAGTTCCTAATAGAGCGTCGAATTTTTGATGCCAATCAACTACATTTAAATGAATATTTTCAAAAATTCCTAATTCGTATAAAATTGGTATTTTCAAATTATTGTCTGAAGCACAATTTTTCTTTGTATAAAAATTGGAAGAATTTTTTAAACGCGGGTTTTGAATCAATGACTGAATTTGTTGCTCAATCAAAATTTTGAGGTCAACTTTTGGTAAATAAATGTAGGGCAATTTGTAGGAGGAAAGGAAAAAATCTTGTACACTATATTAGATTCTGAACTCCCAAATTTATTCCATACAGGCTGACATGTTTCGGCGGTTAAGCCATTATCAAAGCCATCTGAAAAAGATTTTATACATTGAAATAAGCTAAGTTACCTAAATAATATGAAACAGTTGTTGAAGTATTAATATAAAGGAACGTGGTAACCTACTTTCATGAAAATTTGAGTTCAAAGCAGATAAATGGAGTCATCCACAAACTCTGGTTCGAGTCGAGAACACATTGTATGTCTAAGAGGATAAAAATGATCTCAGTATCAAGATCTCATTAAAATTTGAACATTAAAACCTCGTCATAAAACTGACGGAACATGAAAGATTAAAATCCTCAAAAATGAGGTTATATCACTGATATCACAGAACGAGACACACAGAATTATCATTCTTCTTACAAACAGTAAGGGAATCCACAAAGTTAAAAAATAAATAAATAAATAATTACAAAATTTAACACGTTGACGGACGGTACCAATTCGACAGTCGCTTTTGATGTGACACACGTGTATATCCATCAAAAATGGCTCGAAATTTGAGTGATTTATATGAAAATGTTTGTAGTGATTTCAAGAGTGTGAATATAGGAAAAAAATAACAGACGTCTATAGACGTCACTGTCACAGCATGATCATTTTTCTTCACCAGTTATGACATGGACGTCCATAGACGTTCACATTTTTCGAGGAAAATAAGATTTTATTTCAATAGTTTGAGACTTTGAGATCAAAAAGTACAATAAATATTTAATAATGTATACATTTGAGAACTGAAATTAGCAATGCCACAATTTAAAACACGGTGCTGGACACAAAGGAGGCTTGTCTGCACAATTCTCACACCTATATCGAGTTTCTCTTCTTCTGCCTTCTTTGGTACATTGCCTGCATTTGAAAAATGCATGTTTTTTCTTGGAATTCTCTGGTACAGGAATCTCTTCGGGAAAATGTTGTTCACCAACAGGCAAGCTGGATTTAGACTTGGTAGTTTGTAGCCTCCTGAAAAGTGTTTCGGCTTTGTTTGTATCTATTTCCAAAAGGGACTTAATAATAGCTTCTCTAAATTCCACCATTTTAATATTTTTCTTTAGGCCTTTTTTATAAAGAAACAAAGAGTTCCACATCGCTATATCTAATAAGCGGAACAATATTTTTTTGTACCACCGGATTGTCTTACGTGGGCAGCTATAATAGCTCAGCATTTGATCGCTTCTATCTATTCCGGACATATGCTGGTTATACTCATGTACTTCACGGGGTTTTTCTTTCTCTATCCCATACTTATTTTGGACCGTAATCATCTCTGGATGAACTGCCGTTGTTATAGTGAGAACATCCCTCTTGTCCTTCCATTTACTCACATAAATACTACTGCCCTGTTTTTTACTCCAAACATGTTCCCCTTTTTTGAGTTTTTTGCTGACGATTTCTTTAGGGTTACCGCGTCGATTAGCTCTAAGTGTTCCAGTGGAGTGGGTTTTCAATTTTAGCAAATTTGATGATAGCGATACGCTATTGTAAAAATTGTCCATGAACACGTGATGCCCTTTGTTCAAGTATGGTCCGAGTAGCCTTAAGACCAGTTGTTCCGTTTTTGGTATATTTCCTGGCGAAGGCTCAGCGCAATCACGTCCCTGGTAAATTTCCAAATCGAGAATGTAACCCTCATGAGTTGTGAATTCATAAAACTTTATTCCATATTTTGATTTTTTATTTTTTATGTATTGTCTAAATATTAGACGCCCTCTGAATTGACTCGTCTAGAGAAAGTTTTTCACAAGGTGAATACACAGAGTTACTATTTTTTATTATCAAATCCATTATGCGGCCCATACACAAGCTACTTTCTCGGCGTTTTGGCAGCTAGCGTTTTGCGAGCGTCCTAGACGCTCGTGCAATTTTCACCACACACAAGCGTCTCAGTAGCTCATCGATCGCTGACGATAAAGGTTTAAAATGTCATCCGTACTTGCACCCGACTTTTCCGTAGCTCGTAACTTTTTGTATTCTTTACGGAATGAGTCTCGGATGCTTTTCATTTTTTTCTTTACGAAATCAATATCGCATTCATCGTTTTATTGTTTACATAAAGCTAACAATTCTTCGTAGGCTTTATTCTTTAGTGTTCTGTTCGAATATTCTTTGCTCTTAATCACCCATCAATACTTATTCTTTTCAAATAGTTCTATAAAATTTGTAATAAATTCTTCTGAATGTGCAATTCTTGCATGATTCTCTGCCATTCTAGGCGCTCTCACACACACACAAGCGTTTTTCAAGCGTTTCGCCGGCTATCTTGACGCTAAAATCAAACACGTTTGATCTTGGCGTCCGGCGTTGCGTCCAGCTCGGCGACTCGCCAGCGTGGCAGCGGATGGACATACACAGGCGTTTTTCGGGCTACTTTTGGGCGTTTTGGTCGCTTGCGGCGACGCTAGCTGCCAAAACGCCGAGAAAGTAGCTTGTGTATGGGCCGCATTATGTTTCGTACTTTGTGGAGGCGATCTTGTTTATCAAAGACCTCTGGAACTGCGTTGAAACATCTGAGTATTTGTTCAAACCGTCGTCCGCTCAAAATATGTAAGAAAATCGAATGATAATATAATGGGTCCTGAGTGAACAACTTTCTTATAACAGGTATTTTCACCATTCCTTGTAAAAGACAAAGCCCAAGAAACCTTTTCATTTCTGATTTCGTGACCGGATGAAATATAAGATTTCTACTATTCCTTGTTCTTCGACGATTTGAAATCATAAGTTTCGCACCATAATTGTTGGTGCTGAAAATCAATAAATTCATCACATCATCATTCCATATTTTTTCAAAAATATCTATAGGGGACATATTCTCTATTTGGTTGATTTTGATACCACTCTGAGTAACATCAAAATTGAAATTAGGTATTTCCATCGCTTTCTTTTGCCACATGCTTTCATCCTCCAAATTTTCATTTTCGCTTACATTTTCATCATCATTATCATTTCCGTTTTCATTATAATTTTCATCTCCGTTTTCATTTTGGTTTCATTTTCGTTCTCAACTGCATTTGTTTCATATTCGTCATTTTCGATATAATATTCTTTGGGACTATCTGATTCACTAGAAAAGTCATGTGAGGGAACATAATCCAAATCACTACCAAATTCTCCACCATCACTGAAAGGTTCAGGCTCTGAGTCTGACTCAATAAGAGCCAATTCGTCATCATCAATCTCCTCAAACCAGCGTAATAATTCCGCTTCTTTACGAGGATCCATAATTCTAGAAATGGAACGATTACAATTTTCGTTGAAATATAAAAGAAAAGAAATAGTGGGCTCACCTTACGATAACTCTAATATAGAAAAATCCTCGAAAACTCCGTAATTTTGTAGCGAATAACCACTTTACACTCTCACAATTGAACTAGCACTGACCGCGCTGAATGGCTGAAGACGCAGTATTGCAACGCAATTAATCCGATAAAGATCGTCATCTTTCGGTTTCACAGAACTGAATTAAAGTGAACGATGTGACACTCTTCCGTAATATCACGCTTTTTTAACGTCCAGGAACGTCTTGTCGATGTTAGGGGCATTTAAAGCAAGACGTCTATAGACGTCTCAAAACGGTGGTGTCACATCACGCACATCGACCTGAACGTCTATAGACGTAGCCGTCCGTCAACGTGTTAAAATACAAGTCAATGTTGTTAAAATCTCTAAAAGATCAGCAAAAGATATGAGACGAAAAACTAACGTAAGCAATATCAGGCAGAAGTCATTAGGTTCGCAAAGCGCTGTTGGTCCTCACCTTATCAATTAACCTAAAGGACTCCTGGAAACTGTTGGTCATTGTCGAATTGAGGGTTTCTACATTGGGAATATTCAGATGTTTGTATTTTTTTTCTCCCTTGAATGGTCTTGACGTTAGTCATTGACCAGCAGATATATAAAGAAATCAGAAGAGGAAAACATAAAGACTGGGACACTACGCGCCAAGAGGCCCGTCATGGCGACTTTTGCTCTTCATACACATACAACACTGAGCCTCGGAAAGGGTGAACAAATGAGAACAGAGGAGTAGGTTTGCAACGCTGATTGTGTTACAACTTTAGGTCTAGAGACATCGTGTGTTTATAGATGACCTTATTCACTTCAATGCTTCTTAGGGAAAGTAGAAAGTTCAAATTGAAGGGCTGATTGGAACTAGTTTTTTCAGCAAGTTCCCTCGTGAACGTTCCAAGTTGTTGATGGAGTCTGCTACAGTAGAATAATATGTGGTCAAGAGATCTTATCTCGCCACAATGACAATAAGGGTAATAGTGCGGACAAACCTACGATCTATGGCTTCGGGGTCTTTAAACCAGGGTATTTTCGGAAGTATAGGCTGTATGGACTTGTAGAAATTACCTTTTTTACCGGATTGGTAGAATTTGCGCCACTCGTCGACAGTTCTTTCCCTGATGGCTGTGAAAACATCAGTATGTGTGCACTTTGTAACCTCTACTTCATTTCTTACAGCAGCTTTCGCTAATTGATCGGCTTGTTCGTTTCCGTCGATACCGACATGTCCCTTAGCCCACAGGAATTGGATTTGCAGGCCTTCCCCCTGTAGAAATGCTATAATGCTCACTATATCTCTATGGATGAAGGAGAATGAGAGATCAAACCTCAAGTGTCCAAGGGATAAAAGCACACTTTGACAGTCTGTGACTATTAGGAATTTTTTATGTGTTACTCTGCTTATATTGGTTTTGATATAATTCAAAGAAAATGTTTGTATATTTCAATTTCTTCAAGTACTTCCAATCTTCTTCCATAATCACAATTGTGGAGCAACTTCACATTTTCTTCTTTGTTAAAATTATGATTCTGAACTCTAAGGTGAACGCCAAATGCAGACTTGTTGTTACTATTCACTCTAAAGCTTGTAAGGTGTTCATTGATTCTAGAATTGATACTTCTTCCACTTCTACCAATATACAGAGTGTTGCAATCTCCACACTTCAATCTGTAAACTCCTGACTTGTCCAAAAAATGTACTGGATCCTTTTTATGTGATAAATGTTGTCCTAAGGTATTAGAGGACTTAAAGGAAATCTCAAAATCGCTATACTGTCTGAACAAGTTACCTATCTTATGAGAGATGTTGCCATAAAAGAGGATGCTTATGTATTTCTTGTCTAAAGTTGTGGGACGATTATCTAAAGAATTCAGTTGGTCGATCTCTAGTTTATTTTGGTGTTTGATTATCAATTTGTCTATCAAGCTTGGTTCATAACCATTTTGGGCTGCTATATGTTTAAGAGCAACCATCTCATCCGAGAACTTATCACTGTCCAAAGGGGTCTTGAACACCCGGTCTATATACGTCTTAAAAGCAGATAGCTTGTGTCCCAATTGATGGCAAGAGAGGTTATTTATAGAGTGATCAGTATGAGTGGGTTTTCTAAAAATGTCAAAGGCGAGACCCTGGTTGGTCCTATGGATGGTCAAGTCAAAAAAGTTCAGGCTTTCATTTTCTTCTACTTCTAGAGTGAATTTAATGTTATTATGGAGGTTGTTAATCCAATTCAACAATTCCAAGAGCTCCTCTCGGCTCACATCAAAGGCAACAATAATATCATCCACATATCTATACCAGAAGATAATTTTCGATCTAAATGGGTTTCTGGTGGTAAGGATAAGTTTCAACTCCATATATGCCATGAAAATCTCGGCAAGCAAAGGTGAAAAGCCATTTCCCATACTGAGACCGTCCTCCTGTGAGTAAATTTTCCCATCAAATACAAAGAAGTTCTGGTCCAAACTCAACTTAGTGGCTCCAAAAACAGCATTGCAAACATGGTCTGATAAT
Organism: Propylea japonica; assembly: GCA_013421045.1. Taxonomy (NCBI): domain Eukaryota; kingdom Metazoa; phylum Arthropoda; class Insecta; order Coleoptera; family Coccinellidae; genus Propylea; species Propylea japonica. The sequence continues at coordinate 61,219,964 of CM024241.1, forward strand.
TCCGATTGAATTAAAAGGTTCTTAAATAATTGCAGAGTCTGCGGTAAGGGAACTGTGGTAAACAACATCGAAAGAGGCCAACAATGTATTATGTTCCAACTTAACATACAGGGTGTCCGGGAAATAACTGTACATACTCTTACCAGAGATAGAGTTGCACTAGCTGACTACTGATTGACTATAAAAAATTAATTTCTGGATTTCCCTAGAAAACTACAGGGTGTTTTTCCAACTTCATGGAAATACTTAGACCATCATAAAATCCAAACTTATTGACGGATATTATTGAAACTTGGGAGGTTATTGGCACATACCTAGGTCGAGTCAGAAAGATATCAATTATTTCATTATTTCAGGGCCGGATTCATTAATCCTCATTTAAAGTGTTCAGGGTAAAAAAACACTTTGTATTTCGAATTACGAATAATTGATTCGCTTTTTAGATAGAACCTAAATTATGCTTCAATTGGTGGTATCGCTTAAAGTTGTCACATCAACAATTATTTTTTAATGAATTTTTGAATTTGGAAAAAGTTCGAAAAATTGAATTTATTTACCTGAACAGGACTTAGTCACCTTGTGGAGGTCAAAAATAAATAATAAATTTTCTTTAAAAAGTCACTGAAGGTGAGAAAGACTATAACAATTTCTTGATATACTGGGTGGCCAACCTAGACGCGGATCTCATTGCGATGAAGTGAATGAAGGTATATTGCGAAAAAAAAATATTGGCAACATGTATAGGGTGTACATAAGCATATTTTAAAATTATTCGTATGTATACCGGGTGTTCGACAACAATGATATAGACCAAAGTGACACTTCTTCCAATGAACACGCAGTATACATACGAATAATTTTGAAATATGCTTATGTATACCCTATACATGTCGCCAATAGTTTTTTCGCAATATACCTTCATTCACTTTATCGCAATGAGATCCGCGTCTAGGGTGGCCACCCAGTATATCAACAAATTATTATAGTCTTCCTCACCTTCAGTGACTTTTTAAAGAAAATTTATTATTTATTTTCGACCTCCACAAGGTGACTAAGTCCTGTTCAGGTAAATAAATTCAATTTTTCGAACTGTATATGATCCTATTAATGAGATCTGAAGAATTCTTTATGCTATAGACAGATTGGAAATTCAAATTTTCAGTCAAAAACCTGCACAAGTATTGAGATGTCTTGTAAGCCAAGCTATTACAAAATGAAACAACAGGTCTAATGGGTATGTTGTCTTTATGGATTTTTGGTAAGCCATAGAGTCTTGGTATATTAAAATTCATCGGAATTAGAGATCTCCAACCTTCAAACAAAGTTGGGCCAATTTCAGCCAGTGTAGACTTAAACCTTTTGTTGTACTCATTAACAAATGTTTTTGACTTTTCCGTAAAGTTGTTCTCATAAAGAAAGTCATGAACCTTCTGGATGTAATCTCCTTTGTTCGTAATAACCAGGCAATTTCCCTTATCTGCCTTCGAAACCAACAGGTTGTTCGCTAAGATCTTTCCTTTTATCGACTTGAGTGATTCATTAAAGCCTCTCAAAGTGTTCGATTTCAAAAGATTCGATCTCTTGAACCTGCTCAACGCCGAGATGACGTTACTTCTGAGGGGAAAAATATTCCGGAATCTACAAGTTCTAAACAAAGTTTCAACAGCAATGATCAGGTTCTCAACTATCTTTGATTTGTTAAAGACTTTCTTCTTCGTTAAAAGTAGTCTGGGACAGGTTTAGGACCCAAGGATGAAATTTAACTTTAGTGTCCTGAAGACAATCCGTATGAGCCCGAACGATATCTCTAAGCTTCTGAATCTTCTTTTGATGGGTTCTCCGAAACATATGACGAAGAACGTCTGTCTTTCCTTTCATAGAGTTAATAAAACTTGAATATTCAATTTCGGACATCCTACCTTGTAATATGTCCCTAATTATGTTTATTTTGAGATGTATGATGTGTTTCTTCTTATACCACTTCCTCAACTCCCACCTGATAAGTTTCTTCTGGAGTTGTTGGATGTTACCTAACGTGTAATCGTCCCTTCTATATGAAACTCTCACTTTTACCCATACAGGAATCAAATTCTCTCTCAGACATGTTCTGCAAAATTCAATGTGACTCTCAAACTTCGAAGCCTTCGAAGACAACTTCTTTTCTTTAATAGGGCAATTTGGACTTAATTTTGACACAATTCTATATTTCTGGGAATTCCAAGGCAGCTATCTGAAAATTTTCTTCTTCTGTAAGATTATTTTCATGATCTTCTTGAGAGTTAACGTTTGGATCATAAAATTGAGATTCAAAATTTTCGGGATTTCTACCTTCGGATTGAACATTAAATAATTCTTCGGAAATAAAATTTCGGGTCGGTTTGTTTTGTGAAAAATTTTTCGTCGAGATTGACGGAGCGGCAGGTTGCCTAAAAGTGTTTCTAGTCGAAATAGACATAGGAGTTGATTTTTGGACATACTAGAGCCTGGTTTTGATCCGAACACTTCGCGAGCTGTCGGGTATCCTCTGTTATTCGGAATTGGTGTGTTAATGCAATAAGGAAAGCCGTTTGGATTTCCAGAATTATCAGGAGGGGATTGATGTTTATAATTCGTCACGAAGTTTTGGTTATTCGTTGGTACTAGGTTAGAAAATTTTTGAGCGTTGCTTGGGAAGTTTGGATTGAAATTTTGATTTCGATTTTGAGCTTTCCGGAGTTCGTGGTAATAACGAGTCGGATATGAATTTTGAGGTGAAGTACGATTATAATTTGGCTTTTTTGGTAGTTCTTGCGATTTCCGCAGAAATTCGCAATATTTCCATCCCTGCTTTCTATTGTCGAAAAATTGACATCTATTAACACAGTCTTCTAAACTAATGCAGTTGAAGTTACTAAGGTAAGATCGGTACGGTTCTAGAATACCTATTTGGAATGTTTTGAATAGTTTATGAATATCTTGTTGTTTGTATGACAAATAGTTTTGGTCTCTTATGTTCATGCCCAACTAACATTTTATATCGGTTTAAGGATCGAATCGATTTATAACAGCTTAATAACAGCATTGCATGTATCTGAATAATTTTATAGTAACTTCAAATGTACTAAATTGTCATATAAGCCAAATATTTTTATAAAAATATCGTTTAAACATTTATATGATCAAATAATACAACTGTTGTGTAGAGATAATATCGTGTTTTCTTATAGCTCTTTATACAACATCATTTATATGGCTATTTAGGCTTGAGATATATTAGTGTTATAAAGGTTTTAAGAAGAGTTTGCGTTACATCTATATGATAATTATAAAAATCATGTTGGTATGGTTATATAGGTGATTTATGAATGCTTTATAAGCATCTAAATAACGCTTACGTTACTGCTATAAACGAGTCTTATAACGGTCTTTATTGAAATTTCATAAAACACTTTTGCATCAGTCATTGTTATGTATCTATAAAATTGTAAACCACAAGTTCAAAAGATTATATATATATAACTATAAAACACATGTTATAAGTGATTTCAAATTCATTAATTAATGGGCGATTCCGTGAAAAAAATTAAAAGAAGTGGATACTTCAAGCGAAAGTTACGAGCTAACTTGAATAAAATTAAGCTTTTCACACCGCCCTCCTCGTTCGATGATAGGAAGTATAAAGAAAGTGGATATGATAAGGAAAGCAACTCTACTATCAATGCATTACCTTTAGAGGTTCCTTGCTCCCAAATTCCTGATAATAGCATTGATGGAGAAATAACTCAGAAAAATTCATCAGATATACCGCAAGCAGTGGTTTCCACAGAATGTGCTCAGTTATGAGAAATAGAAATGGACATGCGAACACGTCAAGAAATAAAATTATGGGCTCTGAAATCAAATATCAAACATACAGCTCTGAAGGAATTATTTCAAATATGGAATCGAAGAATCCCAAACATGTTTCCCAGAGATCCAAGGACCTTTTTAGATACTCCAAAGAAAATAGAGATAACAAAAATTGGCGGTGGTGCCTATTGCATAATGGGTTAGCAGAAAACTTATCCAGGGCCTTCAATTCTGATGATTATGACTTTAGCAGGAAACTAAATTGTTTGTCACTCAATTTTAATATGGATGGACTGCCAGTGTACAAAAGCTCTAAAATTGGATTCTGGCCCATTCTTTGTAATATTCATGAACTTCCTATAATTAGACCCTTAGTAGTAGGAATATATTGTGGTACAGGAAAACCTGTGGATCTTTCATTATATCTTGGACCATTTGTTCAAGAAATGCAACAGATTTTGAAACATGGATTATTCGTTCAGAGATATGGTAATCACATACAAATCAAAATCAGATGCTTCATTTGTGACTCACCAGCCAGAGCTTTTATTAAGGGTGAGTTGTTTTATTTCAATTCAAAAGTGCAAAATAATTATTATTATTCAAAATAATGTCGTTCGAACATCAAAAAGTAACAGATATTGAATATATATATATCATAGAATATATGGCTGTGATATTCATCTTTTTTTTCAGGTATAGTGAACTTTAACGGTAAACATGGTTGTAACAAATGCACTGTAATTGGAGAATATTCTTATATTTCACATTGTGTTTACTTTCCAAGAATAGGGTGTGAAAAAAGGAACGACAGAGAATTCAGAGCTCTTGCCTATGGAAACCACCACAAGTGCTACACACCTTTACTGCAATTACCCATAAATATGATAGAAGACTTTCCAGTGGGTGATTCTTTACATTTGATTGACTTAGGAGTAATGAAACGTTGTCTGATAGGGTGGAAAGATGGAAACATGGGCAGTTATAGAACAAAATGGAGTTACAGTAATATTTCAACTGTGTCCACATTTTTATTGAAGTGTAAAATGCCTTCTGAAATTCATAGAGCTGTACGTGGTTTAGATGTTCTAGCTTTTTGGAAAGGAACTGAATTTCGAACCTTTCTATTGTATCTAAGCATAGTGATTCTCAAGAAAGTATTACCCACTGATGTATATCAACACTTCTTGCTTTTCTATTGTTCTGTAACAATATGTACATCATTGAAAGCTCACTCGAAATTACTATCGATAGCAGAAACTCTTCTTTATACTCATATTGAAACATACAGGGACTTTATGGAGAAGATTTCATGACAAGTAATGTGCATAATTTGAGTCATTTAATAGAGGAAGTTCAAAAGTATGGAGAACTTTCTACTTTCAGCGCTTATCCATTTGAAAATAGGTTATTTCAAATAAAAAGGTTGCTCAGAAATGGCAATAATCCTCTTTCACAAGTTGCCGAAAGAATTGTCGAAATTATGCAGGTAGATAATGATATTTTACACAACTCACCTTCAACGGATATCGAAGAGTATCCAAATTTGCAACAATTTCAATCTGGCTACTTCAGTAAAATTCAATTCAAAACATAACAGCATATTTATAGCTGGGTACGCATTGAAAGAGAAATCAGATGTTTTGTCATTCCTTTCAGGTCATCATTCCTAGATATTTATGAATCAAATGTAGAACATTTTGAAGAAAACCTCATTTTTTCCAAATCAGGTGATGTGAAAATTAAACTAATAGCTGTTGAAGATTCAGAAACTACTAAGGTGTTTATACCACTACTTCATAGTTATACTCAATAGATGTATTACTATTCTGTGGAGGCATTATTATTAAATGGGATTCAATAAAATTGTAGAAACAAATAGTTTGTATTTTTTATTGCTAGTACATCATATGTAACATTTTAAAAATTAGGCATAAATGATGAATAGCATACAACGAACATGAAAAATTTCCAAACAAGAATACTAATATCATAAATTTGAATAATATCTAGTCATTCAAGCTATTCCCATCAAAATCGTCATGAGTAACACTAAACAAAATCTCTGTTCTAACCTCATTTCCATTAGTGTCAATTAAATCAATATCTTCATTAATCGATGAATGTATTATAAGCTGAGGAGATGATCTCTTAGTATAACACAACTTACTTGGTCTTCTCTTACTCCAAGAAGTTCTCAAAATAGAACTTTGACTTCGCTTTACAGCGTTACCAATAATATTCTTGAAAAACTCGTGGCACTGCTCAAGGGTGAATTCATTATCTCCTGAATGAACTATGTTGAAAAATAAGTTAATGACATTCTTATACATTTTAAAAGGAATTTTTTCCTTATTCTTTTCTCTTGAACCTCCAGCCCAAGAACAGTGAATCAAAAATTTTCTATCAAAGAAGATATCCACCAAAATGTAACAAATGTCAACTCCTTTTCCTTTTCCATTTTTGCCACAGATGATAGTCATCCTATCGACATATTCATCGAACAAAGTTCTATTTTTCAAATTTTCTTCCAGTTCATCCAAGTCTTCTAAACTATTGATTACATTGATTGGACTTACACTTTTACCAGTATTTTTCTCATTGCAAGAGCAGGATGCAGAAGATGTTTTGCTTTTGAAGCTACAATATCTAATAACGTTTCGAACCTAGCTAATGTGTACATTATTTTTGCTTGATTTTCTTTGATCATGTTCAATTGATTGTACACTTCATTTAGTTTGTTTTCATCCAACAAAATACTATTTTCCAAAATATTGGGGGTGTATAAAGTTTCCTGATCCAAAGTCACGAAATCTCCAGGTTCTGTATTCAATATCCTTGAGTCCTGAATATAAATATTATTTTTCATACATTTATTGAGGTTATTTATAATGCTCGAAGCTGAACCTGCCTCTTTTCTTCAGAACGAGCAGCACTTGTCTGTAGTACGAAGTCATTAACATCAAATGATGATTTTCCAGACCTCTTAGGTATACGAACTCTACTTTATTTTCCTGATACAGTCAAATGTTCAGGTAACTGAAAATTCTGATGGTCATCTTCTGTATCATACTGATTGAGCATTTTCTCTAATTCCTTTTCTGCTGATTCTATATCTAGTAGATTACTTCTTTTGAGAACACATGGCATTTCAAACCAGTTACTTTCTGGCATAGAACTTATTATCTTGATTAGTTTATCTGCCCTATTTTTGGGCCAAAAGAGTATACCACTTCTTCCCAAGCACCAGGAACTATTGTCAACTCTTTCTTGCCTCGCTCAAGAGTTTGTACAATCTTGAACATCCTGAAAAAATTTTTTTATTAGAATTGGCCAGGGTTGATTTATAACAGAAGGATTTTATAGTTAACTGAACAAAATTGTTTTAACATGAAAACAAAACAGAAGAAATATTTATAGTCGGAGAGCTAGTAACACGTGTTTTCATGAAGTGTTTGATGCACCCTGAAATTTTTCAATTCTAATATGTATGAGATAAGAAGCCAGATACCGGTGTTGGCTTAGCCCAACCCGGGACATCAGGTACTGCGCATATTGAAAGGTGTAATAAAATTAAACCCGAAAAAAGTGTTTGATTCAGAGGCCAACAAACTTTAATCGAAATTTTGTATATTTTAAAAATAAAATTTAATTAGGCAGACATTTTGAGAGGTTGGCTTGGCTTTAATTAATTCTCCCCAAGTTTTTTTTTTAAATACAATTTGAAGTGTTGATTCACTCTGAAATTTTAATAGCCTCTTAATCAAATATTAAAAAAATTAATAACAAAAAGCCAGACACTTTTTCCGGGGTTTAATTACCGGCAAACATGAAAATAAGTTTTATTTAAAATAGAAAGAGATAGGTAGCGTGTGGCTGGCGGCGTGAGTGAGAGCACCGATCATCGGAGTAGCTCACTCGCTTTCTACCTCTCATTGGTTGTTGTCACGTGTTCTTTACTAGCTGTAAATTTCAAACTCATATTTGTGAATAGAACTAAGAAATTTTTAATTATTTACACAATTTTTTTTAACTTTAAATTTCTCAAGATACAACAATTGTGCAATTAAGTGGTAATGTAATCCTTGATTTAAAATTTTATGGAAGAAAAAAGGAAGTTGCGAGGTTATCATTCAAAATTTCACGAGTGTAAATTCAATTTTATAGGTTATTATTATTATGAAAAAATATTTTTTACAAAGAGGATTCATAAAAGCTTTTAAAAAGTCTCTTTCAATTTTCCTCCTTATGTTCATCTTTTTCAGATAATGAACAAACTTTTTATAATGACGACATGTTTTCGAGTGATGATTCTGCCGAAGAAAATTCAGAGGACAGTTGATGAGGAGGAAAATGGAAGAGAAGAGACTTTTTAAAATGCTTTTTTATGAATCTCTTTTGTAAAAAAATTTTTCATAATAATAATAAACCTATAAAATTGAATTTACACTCGTGAAATTTTGAATGATAACCTCGCAACTTCCTTTTTTTTCTTCCATAAAATTTTTAAATCAAGATTACATTACCACTTAATTGCACAATTGTTGTATCTTGAGAAATTTAAAGTTAAAAAAAATGTGTAAATAATTAAAATTTCAGTTCTATTCACAAATATGAGGTTGAAATTTACAGCTAGTAAAGGACACCTGACCAACAACCAATGAGGAGCGTAGAAAGCGAGTGAGCTACTCCGATGATCGGTGCTCTCACTCACGCCGCCAGCCACACGCTACCTATCTCTTTCTATTTTAAATAAAACTTATTTTCATGTTGCCGGTAATTAAACCCCGGAAAAAAGTGTCTGGCTTTTTGCTATTAATTTTTTTTAATATGGATTAAGAGGCTATTAAAATTTCAGAGTGAATCAAACACTTAAATTGTAATAAAAAAAAAAACTTTGGGGGAGAATTAATTATAAGCCAACCTCTCAAAAATGGTCTGCCTAATTAAATTTTATTTTTAAAATTATACAAAATTTCGATTAAAGTTTGTGGCTCTGAAATCAAACCTTTTTTCGGGTTTAATTTTATTTACACCGTTTATTATGCGCAGTACCTGATGTCCCGGGTTGGGCTAGCCAACACAGGTATTCTGCTTCTTATTCTCATACATATTGAATTGAAAAATTTCAGGGTGCATCAAACACTTCATGAAAACACGTGTTACTAGCTCTGGACTATTACCTGTATTTGATTTAAAAAACTTTCCTTGATTGAATTAGAAAGAAGTAGAATGAACCAATAATTAATCTTCATCCACTGCAATCACTACGTAAGGGTTGCTTCAATGAAAATTTATTCGACAGGAATGTTTATAAGGTTTAGTTGTGGTGTGTGATATATAACAGAACAGATTTATAAGAAGTATATAGCAGCTTGACATCATCGGTTGACATATGATATGAATATGACTACGAGGAGACTTACGTCAGATTGCACGTATAGGTTAGACACGTTGGGCATATATTAGGCGTTGCCAATGTGATCAAAATGTCATGCATTACGGGAATGAGGTAAACCTAACACAAAACTTTGCATTCAAAATTCGATTATAGTAGTTGCAGAGCTAAACACAACAGTACCAAAGCGATGGAAAGCACATAAATTGCCCACTGACACTTCGCAATGAGATAATTCATAGAATGATATCAAAATGATTCTGAATAGTGAGTCGAACGTTTGGAGTTTGAGTTGGCCATAACATACTGAATGAACTTACAATTCAGTGAGGCGTATTAAGCAACGTATTCATTTTCATTTTATTTGAGAACTGATATTATCATTATCAATGAAGATAATGCATTTGTCCGATTATATCCAATTTACATTTTTATTTCCGTTCGTCAATGTCCAAGTGATGCTACAAAATAATTAGTTCAAATACAGAACTTACTCAAAAAAGCATGAAGATGCTGTTGTATGTAATTGACAAGTACAGTGAATGAAGTGAAGACTTTCATTGTTTGAAAGAAATGTTGAAAGCACATCTCCGAAAGCATTATTAACCATTAAAATGATGTTGATGGTGATGTTAACATTCAAAATGATTAAGCTATAACGATATCTACTGTTCAGATCGATTTGGTAGAACTTCTGTTCACTTGATCGTAACATTCCCATTACTACTTCCATTACCATCACTATTAGCATCATTGTAAATGGGCAGAGAGCGCCAAGGAGTTGATTTGATGATTATGATTAGACATATCTTCCTCATGAGAATTAATAGGGATATACTTTGTTCGAATCATTTTTTTGCATTTACTGAATAGAACCCTCAACAACCTTTCAAAAATATGTACAGATTTTGGTTCCGCTCGGAATCGAACCAGGGATCTTACGCACCTAAGCAGGCATTTGAAACGGTACCTTCTTACCTATAAAAAAAGGTATGCAGAATCATGATTTAAGAACTTATTGCTAGTAGATATTCAAAACCTCAAAAGATCCATCTTCGAAAGTATTCCAATGAATTCTCACAACAATCTTGTGCCAGGAACTTTGGCAACATCGATTGGAGGACTTCTGATTTCCAAGTTGTTTATGTTTTATAAAGGATACATAATAGTGTGGCTTGCAACTTCTGTTCCGCCATTAATTATTTTCCAGAGCAAATTTGGGAGAGCAGCCATTTTGTATTTTTTTGCATCAATGCTTTGAAACAGGCTCAGAAACTGAAAAATCATCCTTGAAATGGGCGTCACTGACATACTTATTCAGGGAAAAATGGTACAATATCGGTTTAAATGTTTGTAATACGTGAAGATATTCTACGTCATTTTCAACTTAGTCTACTTATTTATTGAACAAGTTGATAAAATCGAGGCGAACGAAAATTTAGTGAGAAAAGGATATACATGTTTCTCAAAAATTTCGTATTTCTAAATTCACCGCTTCAGAACATTATTCCTGCTCCATTTTATTTATTACATATTTCTTACTCCATGATGACAGTAATGTTTATATCATTTCGATGGTTATGATACATTTATATATCAGTTCAGGGAAAGTGGAATCTGAAATATAATTCTTATAATATGGAATGTCAAATAATAGCCATATCAGACTCATTTAAACCACAAAAAGTCGTAAATCTGATCATCGGTATACTACTATACAACATTTCCTATAAGGCACTTCGTAACACTTATGAAGCGTTTTTAAAACAATTATATACATTTTTTAAAACTAGTCTCCAGAAAACAATATTGCTATCTAGTGCTTTCTATTAACAAATCTATATAACAGTTATAAATTCTTATAAACCATTATTTTTGTCGAATGTTTATATTGATTTTTAAGCTGCTATATTCAATTACATGAAGCTTCTATATAACTTCATATAGGAGAATAAAGTCTTTTAAGGTGGGACTTTTGCGTTATATAGATGATCGTTAGACAAACTGAAAACGTTGTAACGACACCCTGGTTCTATAAATAACTGATGTGTAGCTGTTTATTCAGCTATTAAGAAACAAATTTGTTAGTTGGGTGGTTAATGTTGTAACACATCGCTCAGATTTTTTGATATCCTACTATATAGTTAAATAAGTTTCATGCTTTTTTCTGTTTATCATTGTCCTTATTGTGAGCAAAGCTGGGCATCATCCTTGTTGGCGTTGAAAGAGTAGTGTTGTGATTTTTACAGAAAATGCGTCATAAGTGTTTGATGAACAGGTGCTACCATCTTGTACACACTATTGTGTATACATGAAGTAAATTTTTATAAATACTTGATTAGAATCCAGATACTTCGTTTTGAATACCGGTATAGTGAGATCCATCACAGGGGGAAGCTTTCTATATGTTGCTTGACCTTTTCGATATCATCCATATGTGTTTTTCTTTTTGGCGGTCCTGTATCTCTTTTATCGAATCCTATGAATATTTGACCTTAACCCTTATTCAAGAACGCATGATCAACACCTCCTCTTACTAATGCAGGTGTTTTTTGTGAAAAAAGCTTTACAACTCGTAATTTCTGTCATCTAAATTGAAATAAATTAATACGCGGCCTTTTTCAATAGGGGGTTACTTTTATCCTTATTACTCTGTGACTTTCCATGTTATGAAGTATGAAGTCTTTTCGGCTATTGAAATCTAAGGTCCAGAAGTTTTGGCATGACATCACCTTTTTTCTTCTGAAATTGTAGCACTGCAATTGAATGAAATCTACATTTTTTACAGTCAATTACCTCCGCTGGTCAAAATTTACAGAACGATACAATAGTGAATTGTAATGTGAGCATCCCAGAGAAATCACAGAGCTGCAATTAAATTATTCGTGAGCTTGCAATAATTTCGCTCAATATTGATGATGATATTTTCACATCCTGAAGGATACCAAACACCAATGAAACTTTATTTTGATCTTGGGGTTACATCATGTTCAGGCCAAAGAGCACCATATGATTAACCGGACATAATCACTTATTGGGACAAGAACTTTCCTGTTGTAGGTGTTGCGCTGCTGAAACTTCTTGTCTCAATTGGTTATTATGTGCGGTTAATCAGGTGAAACTCTTTGGCCTGAAGAATCATGAAAGTCAAGAACCATTTAATGATGCAATCAACTTAGATCAAATAAAGGTTTCATTGGTTGTTTGGTATTCTATTCAGGAGGTGCAAAGATCATCATGCTTATCAATATTGAGCGAAAATTGTGGCAAGACTCACGAATAATTTCATTGCAGCTCTGTGATTTCTACCTGATGCTCACATCACCAATTCACTGTTATATCGTTCTGTTGCAATTTTGACCACTTCAAGAGTTAAATGTTCACATTGCAATTCTGAGTTTTCGGTTGCTATGGTGGTCGATCTGATAATGAAGATCATTTGCCATCGAGTAAACACAAAGTTAAGCAAATGCTGCTGGTCATCAAACTGCGAGTTCTAATGACAAAAACTTCTAATTAGCAGCAAAAGAGGCAATCACACCTCACACCATAGTAAGTTTCAATTCTAATTTTTGTTCATCAAAACTAATTTATAAGTTTTTTGAACCTAAATTCTCACTCGGAAAAACTAAGCGTAAAGCAATCATTTTAAATGTCATAGCTCAAGAGGATCAGGAAACCGTAAAGAATATTTTATCAAGTCAAACTACGTATCTGTAAGTATGGATGCATCAAACAGAAAATATTTAAAAACTGGTGCCAAATGTTGTGCGCTGA
>CM024241.1:61233066-61355180 GCA_013421045.1 Propylea japonica
TTTAGTTTTTGAGAATGTTTTCAATGCAATTATTAGTTTATTGGTTAGATATTTTATGAACTAAATCTGTATTTTCAATTGGTGATACCTATTTCAGTTAATAAATTTTATTCTATCCAGAATTTGATTATTGATCCTCATTTCTCGATTCCAAAAGAAAATCAGATGAAATATCGTAGTAAAATAATTTCCTCACTCATCGATAACTTGCACGAATCCATTTCTGATTTCCTTTTGGAAATTGAATTTCAAAAAACTTTTTGCCCTTGTATATGGGTATACCTACCTATTCAAAAGGTGCACTACAGAATTCTTTTTGAGGCAGCTTTACGATACAGATTCCTTTTTCAATTGAGCTTTTTTCACGAATTAGTAATGTTGTACAAAAAAGATGGCGTTGAAGCTTCTTCTACTAGTGTCTCATCTATTCTCCGTTTAGTTAGTCTATGTATCTCACTTCTGATAGATTCTTTTTAGATTTATATCTAGACATCTTTCAATAGCTAAAGATTTCCGCTTGAAAGACGTTCATACAGAAGCTAGCGACAGTGCACACTTGGTACCTGGCCCTTATATCCCAGCGCCAGCTCCTGTAGAGGTTTTGTAACCATCTGTATATCATTTTATCCATATTAGGTAAGGTGGAAGTTGTTAGTGTCTATGAAATAGAACATTGAAATTCAAAAAGAATCACTGAGGCTTCCTTCTTCTTCTTCTCACAAATAGCGTGCGTTCAAACAATTCGTGGTCAAGTAGGCTGTGGATTCTATTTTTCCCCTCATAGACTCTTAGGCAAAATAGAATCGACAGCCTATTGACCACGAATTTTTTTGAACGCACGATACAATTAAGAAACATAGTGAATAATTTTTTTGACCATCAAAAATATTACATGGGGAGTTTGAAGCCAAAAGTAAAACACAAACATCACATATATAAATGAAAATTATCAGTGAATAAAAAAATCACTCTTCATTCACAAGAGAAATTTCATACGAATCGGGTACAGTCGACTCTCGATAATTTGAAACTCAGGGACCAACGAAAAAGTTCAAATTACCGAGAGTTCAAAATAAAAAGAGTTCAAATAAACAAGAGGGAGTAAGGATGAAATTCAATTAAACAAGAGTTTGATCAGAAGTACATAGGTACTAATGATATATTGTATATGCGATTATGTATTCTCTTACATACATGATCTTTATATGATAACATATGAGTATTTCATTTCGAAAAGAAGTACGCAATTTTCATTTGAGTTAGTGACTTCCATCTAGCCTAGCATCGTCCGGGTGTTGTTCTTTGAGTTGAGAAGCTGAGAAGAATTCATCGTTTGTTTCTGCCCTGAAGGCAGAAAACCGAGAGCCTGAGCGAAAGACTTTTTTCCTCCAGGCGAGGAAATTCAGCTTGACGAAGCATTTTCTTCCTATACTGGAGACACTTCCAGTGATTCGTTTCTTATTCTTTAAAATCATGGACAATGTAGATGGTAGAATATCGAACTATTTCGCAACATCTTTTTCAATGTGCCATTTTCCACCGCTTCGATAACACGTCTTTTCTCATTGAAAAGGATTTAATTCGAAAACCGGTTTTAGTTCAACGCAATTCTAAGGAAGACTGCGCAAACTCAATTAAGACAAGTGCAAGATAAAACGTATCACAGAAGAGTGGGGACTTCAAATTGTAGAGTGTTTGGATGATTGACTTCAAATTAAAGAGTGTTATTGAGCAAGATATCACAGCTACAACTTCAAATTATCGAGGGGGTCAGAACACGTTGATTTTTTTCAAATTATCAAGTGTTATTCAGGGAACTGAAACGAACTTCAAATTATCGAGAGATTCAATTTATCGGGTGTCAAATTATCGAGAGTCTACTGTATCTTGTTATGAAAATATACAGATGCCTCTTTTCAATGTTTCAATTGAAATATGGTTCTGTTAACACTATGGCCACAAATTTTCGTATGAGTATTTGCATGAGGTATCTTGCATTATTGCATGTACCCATAAAATTTCATCTCGACTGGTTTAGTTTCCTCTGAAATATCAAGGAACAAGAATTTTGAATGGCAATATTTCGATTTGGCTTATAAGCGAGCCATTGGGACGCGAACTCATCCTGAAAATTTCAAGTCGCTTGGACAATCCCTTCGAAAGTTATTGTGCTAACGAACAGCTGGACGGCCCTACGGACATAATTGATTTGACCACGAATTCGTCAACAGGAAGTCTAACCCTATCGTTTGAGATCATTTCCGTTTCAAAATTCGGAAATTACAGACAAAACTATATAGCACTCGTTTAAGTGGAACGATTGCTCAAAAGAAAGTGATTTTCTGGCAATTTGCCAATCCTAAGATTCACTTCTATTAAAAATGATCATTCTTTGCTGGTGCATATTCTACATATCTTGAATATTCCTCATACCATTATTGCATCATTGCGTATACTTCTCTGTGTTTATTTGTTTAGCTGAATTATTCAAGGAACGTCTCTATCAGTTCAAATAAAACTACCTTATTCAAATATAAAGCCCCGTATACGACTAATGAAAGAATGCATTACTGAAAGAGGACGAGATTACTGCGTACAAGTTATTGTACATATGATAGATCCACGGTAGCCTCCATTTTCTATGTTCAAATATTTACGCGGATACTTCTTTAATCCGCAATATGCTGCTATTGTCACATGTCGTACGAAGAGGCAAACATCGTAATTTGGACAGGAGCATCGTTATCTCCTGAATAAGTAGTGGAGTGAAGTGTAAACATCTTGATGATAGTCCTCAATAATGTGAAAACCGTTACATACCTACTTGCATGTATGGGCAACAAGCGATGAAAAAGCTTTCACATATTCGTATAAAATTCCATTTCATTGAAATGTTAACTGGGTAGCCATGAAATGACCTATTCGAATGTTCTGCTGTATTCATGTGTGATTAAACCTACATTATTCCAAATGGTAATTAATATGATTAAATTTAAGGCTTGAAGAATATTTATATGACGAAATTCATAACATAATTATGATCTTATTGCGTGAGGAAGTGAGGAAAAAAGTGCCGTAGTTTTGCCTACATTTCTTGGGATCCGAATTTTGAACTGAGTGATCTGAAAAGTGTTAACATTTTGATGACGAGTCCTCAATAATGAGGAAACGTTACACACCTACTTGCATGTATGGACTACAAGCAATGAAGAAGATTTCATTATTCGTGGAAATCAAATAACACGGGAACTAAAGCTTTCTGATCATTCAAAACGTCGTTCATTTGTAAATTTCATCAATGGACAACCAACTGATTTTGAACTTGGTGGCTATATTAATAATCAAAATTGTAGTAAGTGGAGTGAGGAGAATCCATGAATTATTCATGAAAAACCGCCCATTTTGCAATTGACACATTTGATTTCTTGAGACAAAAATTTCCTGGAAGGATAATCTTGAATTGATTGAATGAATGTCACGAAAAATTTCAAGTTATTTCTGTAAAACAAAAACATTATTCAGTTTTCCTCGTAGTCTCGTCAAATTTGACCACATATTTGAAAAGGGCAATCATTTTGCTACAAGATGAGAGAGCCTATGTGCAGAGAAAACACTCTTATTGCAGGCGTGGTAAGGAGAAGAATATCACGATTCTGAAGTTAAACAAAATCGGTCCTATTTTCAATGGTTTTGTCGATGAAATATTAATAATCATGCACACGCTTTTTTCCAGTAAAAAAATACCTCATTTCATGAAATGTTTATTTGATGGCTATGTTCTGCTAGATTCATCTGAGATTGAAATCTACATTTATCCAAATGGTAATTAATACACTCACCGGCAAAATAATCGATCCACTCAAAAAATCAATGAAGTTGTTTAATTCATAAAAATGTTATTTCAAGTCCGATTCGATTGAATTTTTTTCGATTGTAGGTATGGCCATCCTCAATCAATAACCAGTTTCGAATTTTAAAAAAACTCGGCGTACGTCCTTTTATACAGGGAAACAAATTCTGTTTTTTCACCTCAATCTTAGAACCATCGCTGTGTGTTCCGTTGTTCCACCGTGTGATTTCTTATTTCATCATCAAGACACATCTTTTTTTGACAATGTAATTCTTCATTCATAGAAATAGCTCAATTTTTGTTAAAGATACAGGGTTTTCAGAGCAACATTAAACCCCACAATTTCGCTGTGGCTATGAAAGTACTTTCACCGATTTAAAATCCGAACGTTATGAAAATTAACTGAAAACTGAGTGAAAAACATAAAACAAGATAAGTTTCAGCGCGACATGTGTTCGGTATGCACCGTTTATTGGAGATATATATATATATATTCTTTTTTTGGATTGAGAGCTATCAAAATACAATACATGAAACAAAAAAGTCCCTAGATGAGGTTGGTGCAGAACGGGGGTACCATACTATTTGGCGTATCATACCAGAGCACAGGGAAAAAACCTCAGTAGAAAAAACCCTGCCTCGCCGTTTTCACAAAATTGAAACTTAAAACTATTCGAATAAATATCTTCAATATTCGGATACAAAATACGTAATTCTTGCTCTTGGCCAGGAGGGTGTTTTTTAAACCAGGTCTGGCGTTCCAAGTGATGATTTTCGAATCTTCTGATGATTTCGTGCTAATGCTTTATAATGCCCGACCGCATCAACCGCATGTGGCTAGATTGCCAGAGAGTATTTAGCAGAGGTTGATATCCATCGAGCATTCAACTAGCCTGCTCTACGGCCAGATTTGAACCAATTTGGGCATGTATGGATGCTCCTTGTGAGGAAAATTCGATCTTGCGTACCAACTTCTGAATATTTGAAGCAGCTCAGTGATGCTCTAATTGATTCAAAACCTTAATGAGGACATGCCGAGATGAATTGCACCTGTTATCCGCATCTGGGCGTTATTTTTTCGACTTAGTTTTCGGTTTATTTTCATTAGGTCAGAATTTTAGGTTGAATTTGTTGAGGTACTGTTGTAGCCTTAACGAAATTCAATGATTTACTGTAAACCCTGCATCTTCAACAAAAAATTGAGCTGTTGTATGAATGAAGAATAATTGTCAAGAGATAATGTGTCTTGATGATGAAATAAGAAATCCACACGGTGGAATAACTGGAGGACATCAAGGGATATTCTAAAATTAGGTTAAAAAAACAGATTTTTTTTTCAATATGTATAAAAACGACGTACGCTGAGTCTTCTTGAAATTCAAAACAGGTGATAAATCAAGGATGAACATACCTACAATTAAAAAAAAATTAATTTGAATCGGACACAGGCACGTAGCTTAGGGGCTGAAGCCCCCCGCCGAAATTATTAAAATATCAAGAAGCATGTGTTCAGTTTATACGTTTTGGCAATCATGTATTATTTCATTTTCATAGTTAGCCCTCACCGAGAAAAATTCCTGGCTTCGGGCCTGATCGGACATGAAATAACATATTATGAATTACCAAACTTCATCGATTTTTTGAGTGGATCGATATTTCGATACCTTTACACATAACGAATGCAGAATAATCTGTAACATATGAAATAGTCTTGTCAAATACCATCAAACATCTAATTTTTCCTGTAAAAAATAAAAAAAACACAATTCAAAGTAGTCTTTGACTCGGATTTTTGTTGCCACCAGCGCTCGTGCTGCTTGTCAAAATATTACTTAGCAACGTGTGTTTTCGAAATTTTGCGGAAAAATTAGATTTCCTTATGATATAACCCATGGATAAAAGTTACGAAAGTATAGGGGTCACCGCTGGCAAGAATAATTTAACAATGGCCCATCAACAAAAAAAGGTTCGAAACCCCAAATATATTTTTTTTAAACCCAATTGCTTTTCAGTTTTCTTTCTATTTTTAGAGAGGAGGTCATCTTCTTTGAAACGCGCTGTATTGACGATAACCATAAACCCTCAATTACACTCAGCCACTTCCACTGCCGCTCGGCGCTGTCTGAAAATTACCGTAATACTTCTGCGGCAGTGTCGAAGGCAGTGAGCATTCACACTGTGCTGCAACATTCTCTCACGACCAAGTTTCGGCAATGATGGACAAAGAAATTCCACAACAAACTAGTTGAATGTAATCATTTACTGCCGCTTGCGCTGCGCGGTCCTTTGACTTCCGTACGAAAACCCGCCAATTTAGGGAGCGTAGGGCAGCGACAGGAACAGAAGAAGTATAGTGATTACATTCTCGTGCAGCCCAATTAATTGCGCAATTCCCTCTATCTGCCGAGGAAGTGAGCTGACTGTGATCGGGGTGTAAAACTGTATTAATCTGAAGTATTATTGCACTATTTTGCTCTACAAACGACTGAACGAACGTATACACCACAAAATTAAAGGAAAATGAACTGTTATGAATGCCCTATAGAATCGCCAGGGAATAACCTCAAATATCACAATTGATCAGGCGGAAACAAAAGCAATTAAGACAATACCACTGCAGCACCCCTCATTGTGTGGATGGCAGGTAATTGGCCCAGAAAAGCTCGAATGTCCCAGAGGGTGCAGAATTTAACCGTAACGAGTCAGTTTGATCATTTAGCGGGTGACAGTTTCAAGGACTCCTGGTTACGGTGTACGCCAAAGAGCAAGTGAATTTGCGTGACATGGACCTTTGAAAGGGACGCAATGGTTAAGGTACAACGCCGTTTTGCCCGGGTGGATAAAGGCAATTTCCACACAATTGGGTGTTAATTGAAGTAATTCTGGAGGTATACTGAAACTGTAAGTGACTTGCTCTCGGATTCAAATAGAACATAACAAAATAAGATGACAAGTTCCATAATTTTTTTCCTAGCTGCCCCTACAAAAATACGACCTTCTAAATGACGCCACTGGAAATTCATTTTAGTGGAATAAATTTAATAACTTACTTCTTTCATTATTTTCTTTCAAAACGGTTCATTTTATCGACACAGAACGAGAGTACCTTTTCTTTAGGCATCCAGATTTGTTTTTTTTTAGCACTTTATCGTACAGGGTGTTGAAAATGTCAGCAATAAACTGTACAACCCAGTCCGCCCCTGGTAAACTGAACACGCTTATTTCAAACTTTCATCAAATTATATCGAGTAGTTTGAACACTTATTCCACTAAAATGGATTTCCAGTGCGTCATTCAGGAGGTCGTATTTCCGTAGGGAGGGCCGCTAGGAAAAAAAATATGGTAACTTGTCATCTTCATTTTTTTATATTTTATCTGAATCCGGGAGATTTCCCACATTTTCGGGACATGTATATGAATTAAAAATCCCAGCACAATCGGAATTATATTCTGAAAATTATTCAAAAAATTTAAGGAGCAGGAGCTTTTGAGCGCTCGTTCTTTGGTGGAGCCTCAAAATCCTCAAAACTTTATATGAGAATCGAGATTCATACCAAACATTTAAATGTCGAATCTCAACACAATCGGAATTATATTCTGGAAAATTATTCACAAAAGAAAATATGTAAAAATAAATAATAATAAAAATTAAATTATATGGTTCTGATTATGCGATTCACTTGAAATTTCGCATGAACATTCAGTATAGTAGTTTTCATTCACAAAAAAAATTTCACTTGAATCGGATATTCTGTTTCGGAAATACATATTCTTTTTCAATATTCCAATTGAACTTTCTATGGTTCTGTTAACACTATGGCCACAAAATTCTGCATGAACATTCAGTGTATCAATAATAATAATAATAATAATAATCTTTAATTATGAAATAAATTTATTTGAATCAGATATTTTTTAACGAAATATGAATTTTTTCTTTTCAATATTTCGATTGAATTCTCTATGGTTTTGTTACACTATGTCCACAAAGTTTTGCATGAGGCTTATTATGAGCATCTTGCATAAGGCCGAACATTTCATTTTTATGGGTTTTTTTTTTGTCTGAGATATTGAGGAACAAAAATTTTGAATGGGTATATTTTATGGAACGGCCTGTACGATTTGGCTGGTTAACGAACTCAGCCGCGTCATTTGGGAACCGAACTTGCCCTGAAAGTTTCAAGTCTTTGGCACAATCCTTCGAAAGTTTGCTAACGGACGGCCGGACGATTCCACGGACAGAATTGAATTTGACACGAATTCGTCATCATCAAGTAGAACCTTATCAACCTCAAAACCGAAAATTACAGACATTGGGGCAAAACGATATAGCACTCGTTCAAGGAGAACGAGCGCTAAAAAATGATTGAGGAATTTGACAATTGAAGATATTAAATTCTATGGTTTTGATAATGCGATCCTTTTTCATGAACATTCAGTATAAAAATCTTCGTCCTCAAAATGAATTTCATTCAAATGGGATATATTGTTGTTGAAATACAAGGCCATATTTTCTGGACCACCCTGTATACGATTTGACTGGTTAACGAACTCAACAGCGCATTCGGGAACCGAACTCACCCTGAAAATCAGGGAGTTGAACAATTGAGTTGAGACAATTTTCGGATCAACATTCGAAATTTACAGACATAGGTATGGCCGATACGATATAACACCGTTGAAGTAAATCTAGCTCAAAAAAACACAAATTATATTTAGCAGATATTTGAGTGAACCAATTCTAATAACGCTGTTCATGAAAGAACAAAAAAACAAATAAAAACTCCATCTCCTTGGATCTGCATATCAAAAATCGCAATCAATATCAATAAAGAATATCGAGGAACTCACTTCAGAAATCGCACTCTCATCGCAGTGCATCGCATCCCCGCTCAACATCTCATAAATCGAGATAATGTTAAAACCACCGAGTTACTCCCATCTCTTGAAATTACAGGACAACAGCATCCGCTGCCAGCCTACCTATCACTCTGGATGGATTCCCCGACCATTAACGGTCACATTATATCCATTCATATCGTTAACGACGCTCAAGGGTGATATTTCTTAGGGTAACTTGAGCTCAGCTAATTCTATTGATTCCAGGTCATTTAGCTGTTCGAATGTCCACGAGATATCTTCTATGAGGAAAGAAAGAACAGGTTCATGGCTAAAAGTATTACATCGTGACTGTTGAAGATGATACAATTACTGCATCTACTGATACAGGATGTCCAGCAACTAGAATACACCGACTATAATCTCAAAAATATCGTAAAATGGTATACAGATGGTTCCAAAACCTCTACAGGAGCTGGCGCTGGGATATACGGGCTAAGTACCAGTGTGCACTGTTGCTAAGCTCCTGTATGAGAGTCTTTCAAGCGGAAATATAAGCTATTTAAAGATGTTTAGATATAAATCTAGAAAGAAACTATCAGAAGTGCGATATTGCCATACACTCAGATAATCGAGCAGCTATTAACGCACTGAACTCCTACGTCATCGACTCAAAGATGATCTGGGAGGGCCGGAACAAAGTCAATGAGGTAGGCAAAAAAGGTCTTTTTAATCTGGGTTTCCGGCCACTCAGGAATCAAAGAAAACGAAGGGGCCAATACATTTGCAAAATAGGGCGCACGAATGTCACTCATTGGCCCAGAACCCTTCTGTGGTTTAGGTAAATGTACATATAATAAGGAGTTTCTGGAGAAGGAGAAATACGAGAGGGAAAAACTCTGGCGGAATCTCCTAGGGATAGATCATTCCACTAAATTCCTTCGGAACTTTGACACAGCGGGAGATCCAGAAGATATCTGGATCTTGATAAGAAGCAATTACACCTCCTCACTGGCTTTCTACAGGATATTGTCGCCTCAGGAAGCACCTGTTGAAGATGGAATTATCGGACACTGACGAGTGTAGGTTCTGTGGGGAGGAAGAAGAAACCCCATTCACTTAGTCTTCTTATTCTCATTATAATGGTGGATGCCACAAACAACCATGAAGCGAAACATTGCGAGATCGACAACCAAGACATCAACCAAGAAATTCAGTACCAAGCAACGAGATGAACAACCCAAGACCCAGGAGAAGATGAACAACGAATACCTCAGAGCTCGATCCCCCTGATAGCTATCTCTAGCACTGAGCTTCTACGTCACCGACTCAAAGATGATCTGGAAGTGCCAGAACAATGAGGTAGACCAGAAAAATTAGCTCTTTTAAACTGTTTTCAGGCCATTCGAGAATCAAAGGAAACGAAGGGGCCAATACACTTGCCAACGAGGACGCACGAATGTCACTCATTAGCCCAGAACTCTTCTGTGGTATAAGAAAATGTAGCTATAAGAAGGAATTTCTGGAGAAGGAGAAAGCCGAGAAGGAAAAACTCTAACGGGATCTCCCAGGGATGGATTATTCTACTAAGTTCCCTTGAAACTTTGAAACAGCAAGATCATGGCAAGAAACAATTACACCTCCTCACTCCCATTCACCATTCACCTAGTCATGAAATGCTTTGGCATGTCGAGCCTAAGGAGAGAATGCCTAAGGCGAGAAACTTGTAAGAGTGAGGAAGAATTCTCGTTGAAGCCTTCACAGATATTGGATTTCATTAGATCTCTGGAACTGGAAGTCGAGCTTTAAAGGTGTGGTCAGAACAGTTCTGTTAGGGGGCACAATAGACCTTGAGGTCGTGAACTGTAACCCCTTCTTAAACTATATACTTTAATTAACTACTTGCTATCTGGGACGATGGAAACTTCCCCTAAGCAGGGAGTGTGAGAAATGTCACCCTCTACGCTAATAGGCTGAAGTCGATAATAATAATAGTGATATACAGGATACAGGGTTCCAATGTGCCAGGCAAATTATGTCGCGATAAGAATTTTTTCAGAGAAAATGCCAGAACATGTCAATTTCTATTCGTAGGAGGACATATTTCAAGCAGAATTGTAAGCCGAAATCTCCTCAACCCTTGGTGTAAGGGCTATCACCTCTAATTCTTAATAGGAAATGGGTAATTATACCTACATTGAAAGATCACTTGTTCCTCTACATAAATACCATGGTTTGAAAATTTTTATTGGGTCTTGAAGTAGTTATAGGGGTTAACATAATAGGCCCTTTCTATTTGAAACCGCATCACTTCCAAACTGACGTAAAATCAGTTTGATCGCGTTCTATTTGACAAGTTGTGATTTTGAACTGATGCGCATCACTTCCAACTGATGTTGCTTTCTGACAAAATCAGTTTAATTTCCAACAATTCACTTCAGTTCATGATAACAATAACATAACCTAAACATTTTGGTGAAAGTTTATAATTTTACTTCTAAACATAACAGAAAGTGAATTATTATCCTCGGTTTTCATTCCTAGTGATGAATAATTCATATTATTTTAAGAATTTCTTCCGAACTATCGTCGATGGTACTCTGATTTCAACCTTATCGTTTTGTTGATTGTCATCCGAAAAAGGCATGTTCTATTTGTCAAAATCACTTCACTTCCAACTGAAGTGATTTCGGAAATTATTCAGGCAAATAGAAAGCTGGATTATCTTCCAATTGAGGTTTAGCTCACCTTCAATTCACAATGAAAGATTAGGGGTGATAGTCCCTACATCTAGGTTGAGTAGATTTCGGCCTACAATTTTGCTCGAAATATGTGCCACTCCGAGTGAAAATTGACCTGACATTGAACATCCTATGTGATTTCCATATATTTAATATATTTCGAATGAGTTCGTTAATGGGCCTAATCAATAAATGATTTTTGAGTTAAAAATATTCAAAATTTCATAACTATTTTGTAAACAATTTTCGAAAACTAGAAATCATTTCGGGTCGGAATTTTATATTTAACTGCTCAATAAGGATACAAAGACTCGAAGTGGGTAGTTTTTTAAAGAATACTTCAGCTCATCTAATTGTATTGATTCGGGATCATTAGCTGTTCGAATGTCCACAGGTCCATCTTCTATGAGGGTTATAAGGATACGGAGAGTTCAAGTAAGTGCGTTAGCATTTGTGTGGGAATAAGGTAATGTGCCTATTTCACGCATGATAGGAAATGAAAGGGCACGTAAGGATTCACTTAAGGAGCTACAGGACAGTCGGATTCCTTTCTATTGGGATCCATCGCTTTCAGGACGTAATATTGTCTCATTCGTTCGATAATTCCGTTCAGAAGAAACAGGGAAGATTTGAGGGTTTATGGTAACGACTAAGAGTGTTTCTACCTGGTGAGTGTTGAAAATGATTGGGAGTTACAAGGTTTTTTACTCCATGCAGGGTTTTCAGCAACTAGTCCACGACTAGTGTACAATTGAATTGAATTGTACATATGTAGGTAGATAGTTTGCGACCTCAAGGTTTATTCGTAGATTGTAGAGACGATTAAATCAGAATGATACTAATTGAAATTTATATATACAGTGTGTTTGGTCATGAGTTAGCGATAATTTAAGGTCATCAAATATACCTAATATTATCGACAAAAACAACCCAAACTTGGAAGTTTACCCCCTTAGTTTTGGAGTAGCCCCCATTTTAAATTTACTTTTTTATTTTCGTTAACCCTTCCCTTCCAAATAATATCGATTTCTTGGACATAAAGATCCTACAGATGTGAACTAGTTTTATTCAAAAATCGTTAATAATTTGGTGATAAATTTGAATAGTTACTAAATATAACACCGATATCAAGTCGGTGGTCATGGATATCTGGTATTGTTGGTGAGTAGGTATTAATTGTCAAGAAGACGTCGAATGCAATTACTTTCAGTCCTAGGATTAAAAGTAGCGTTTTTAATCCTAGGATTGAGAGTGTTGCTAAGTAACGAGCAAATTTCTGTACGGTAAGGAAATTGATGACTCTTGCAGCTGAAAATAGTACAAAAATGTCAACATTTTCGAAGTTTGGAGAAAAATAATAATATATTATACGGACTGAAAGTGCCTATTTTTTCTCGCAATTCTGCTTCGCTCGGCTGCGCTGCGCTCCGCCTCGCAACTGCAAATTTTGCTCGTAAAAAAAATATGCACTTTTAATCCTTATAATATAATACATTATTTTACAAAATTACTTTTTCCCTGTAGAAAAAGAGAGTGTCTATGTATCCGGAAAGAAGTACTCACTTTTTCCCGAGGAAAAATAGTGTATTATACACGGGAAAAATATCAGATTTTAGCTCTCGGTTTTTTGTCTCGAGCTAAAATCTAATACTTTTTCCCTTGTATAAAAAATAACTATTTGTGTTCCTAAAAGGGATGTTTCAAAACTAGTAGTACGTTTGAAATATTGTATACTTTTATTCAAAACCAGGGTAAAAAAAAGTAAATACAATATAAACAGCTGTATGGCCTCGTATTCATGTCAATTTTTTGGTGCAATAAGTTGAATTTTAAATGATTTCTCTATGAGGTTTTCGATATTTTGAATCCCGTTTAACACAACATCATGGTTAAATATGTTATTAAATGTCGGCTGATACACATCCATTAGACCAACATATTCCGAGAATCCAATATACCGACGCCAAATAAACGATCAAATGATTCGATAATTGAGTATGCAGATATTATCTGGTGAAATTTGATATTCAGGAATAATCTAAATACTTTGATTGATCCTAGATCTAGATCTTTTGACTTATCATTACTAGGTATTTGATGGTATAGTATAACATTACTAGCAAGGTAAGAGGGTTTTTACTGGCGAATGGAGGATATAATTGACGAGCCGCAGGCGAGTCAGTTACCCCCTTGAGCCAGTAAAACCCGTTACCTTGCGTGTATTGTTTTATATTTTATTTGTTTCTCATTTGTAAAAAGGTTAGATAAATTCCAAAAATCTCAATAATTGCGTTAAATTTTTTGACATTTCTTAAAATGGATTATTTATGACATCGGAAAATTATGACACTGTCAGTGGCTTTACGAGAGGGAAGTCCTTCGAGAATATTTGCTCATTTCTGACGAAAAAGCCATATTCAAATGAAACAAGGTATGAATATCGTTTTTCAATACTTTTATAACGTTTCTTACTAACATATTTGTTCCAGGAACGATGAAATTAGAAGGATGATTGAAATTAGAAGCAAGTACGTGACTGTCAGTGAGATTACAGGTCAAAAAACCTCTAGGATTTTGCAATTTTGAGAAGGAAAACGAATAGATACCAATAAAACAAGGTACGAATATCGTTTTGAATAGTTTGAGAACGTTTATTGAGAAATACATTTGTTCCAGGAACTCTGAATTAGAAGGATGAATGGAATTAGAAGCAAATACTTGACAAGTGTTAAAGTAAATAATACTACTAACTTGTAAAAATTTTACAAGTTAACTGTCAGTTTTACAGTAAGTGACTTGATAAAATAAACTTCCTTGATTAATATTGTGTTTTTGGAAACTGACGTTTACAAATGAAAACAAATAAAAATATTTTGAATATTACAGCATCGATATTGAGAACTTTTCTAAGATTGAGTTTATTTTGGATAAAAAACTTAATTGGACTATTGCATGAAACAGCAACTTGTTCTTTGGTGGAGCAATAGAACTATTACCTCGAAATTTATAAGGAATTTGAGATTGAGAAAAATAAAAAAATGTGAAAAATAAATAATTACAAGATTAAATTCTACGGTTATGATGATACGATCCTTCATTTTGCATGAACATTTGGTATATCAGTTTGATTCACTGAATAAATTTCACTTGAATCGGTCATCCTGTTATATAGATTTAGAGATTCTTCTTATCAATATACATTTGGAATTTCTATGGCTCTGTTATTAAATCTATGGCCACAACATTTTGCATGAACTCTCAGTGTAGGTATCCATCTTTATTTATAAATAAATTTCATTTGAATCGGATATTTTTTATGGAAATGTGGAGTTTCTTTTCATGAATATTTCTATTGAATTTTCTATAGTTCGGTTCACTATAGGGGCGTTCGGCATCTACATCAGACGTGTCGGATCGATCTGAACCGTTCGTTTATTACATCGGATCGAGGGGAATACACATCTGGAGCGTTCGTCATAAAATCTGAGCAATCGGACGTCGATCTTTTCGCTCGGTCTATTTCGACGGAGCAAAGCGATTTTCTCCTGAGTTTTATGTTTTTTATATATATTTTGTTTTATGTTGAGTTTCCTGATCTGACAACCGATAGATTGAAAATTCTAACACTTTTATTCTTCTGTTTTCATTTATTCATTAAAAACTTAATTAATTCATTAAAATTTTTCGATATAGCTATCGTAGTTATGAATGTGCAGGAGGAGATATTCTTTTCTCGTTTCTTTTTCGTGTAATTAATTAATTATCGCCGTATTAATCGAACAGAAGGGGATATTACATTCCTCGTTTCCTTTGCATTCAGTGCCTTTGCCCCTAATTATTTAATTGAGATTTTACGGAAGAGCTACGAAAGGATGAAAGTATCGTTAAAATATGACCATATTTCCCAAAATAGTGATCTTTGAAATCTCATAATCTATAAAAGTAGAACATATCAGTATGTTTTGTGGCAGATGCTCTGTACCGTTCGTTTATTCCCAGATATTACAGATGAATCTGTACGATCTGTGGTCACGTGACTAAAAAATCCGTCTGCTCGCGGAGGTCAATGCCGAACGGGCTTACTATAGCCACAAATTTTTGCATGAAGCTTATTATAAGCATCTTGCATATGGCCGCAACTTTTCATTTCGATGCGTTCCGTTATTGAAGAAAAATTTTGAATGGCTATATTTTATGGAACACTCTGTACGATTAACTGGTTAACTAACTTACCGAGCCATTTCAGAACCGAACTCACAACCGAAACAAAAAATGTTCATATTTAAAATATCGATGTTAATTGTGTGCCTTTCCGCGGATCAGTAGTTTCTCGTTTTAAGTACCGGTTAGTTCAAAAACTGTGTAACATGTCTGAAAACGAATTGTCTGAGTTTGACAGAATAAGAATTATAGCCCTCTGGCAAGAAGGGCTTTTACGCCATCAAATTATGTATATAGACTGAACATTATTCTGAGCACTCTTAGCAGAACGATAAGGCGCTTTGAGGAAATTGGTGAGTGCAAAGTAGACCTCGAAGTGGTCGTCCTCGTGTTACTACGACTCGAGAAGATCGGTACATTACCCAACCGCCTACATAGACATAGGTCAGTGACGGTACCGACATTCGGGTGGGAATTCCAAAAACCCAGAACTTTGTGATTCCATGTGCTACAATTCGTAGAAGAGTTTCAGGATTAGGATTGTGGTCCAGAAGATCTCTACGAGTTCCTATTGCTCGTCTGCAGTGGGTGCGAACTCATCAAAACTGGCATTTAGAAGAATGGAGGAATGTGTTATTTACAGAGAGTCACGTTTTGGGTTAGTAAGTGATGACAACCGCATATGTAGACTCTAGAGAGCTATTCAAGTTGCTCCCTTTTGGGGTGGCACTCAAATGTTTTAGAGAGGCACTACGTTTGGAAGAAGTACGCCACTAATTCACATACCCAGGACGATGACAGGTTCATATTACCTTGAAAAAATCATGAATTCTACATCTTTACTTATACGTAATGATTAGGGGCTCATTTTTTTCATCGACGATAATACCAGCCCTGGAAAACTAAAAAAATTCCAGATTAGAATGGCCCGCGATGTCTCCTGACATGAATCCCATAGATAGAGCATATGTGATATTATGTCTTCAGAGCCGTCCTTATGGTATGGGTCAGAACTATGCTATGTCTACTTAATCGCTAGATTGAACTATCAAGTGAGTTTATGTGAAACTGAAAATATAGGGTAAGGATATAAGATGGACTTGCAATACTTCTGCATCAGATGTAGCGTAGTATCAAGCATTTTTTAGGCCATAAACCGATTTTCTGGAAAAATGGGCTTGGAAAGTTCTGTATTCAACCGGCGAATGGTTGTTTAAACTTCATAATTCTATGAATGAATTCCTGTATAAGCCTTTCATTACCCTTGAATCCGCGGCTTTCATTTTCTTTCAAAGTTCAAGGGGGTGCAGGACTTTCGAAAGAAGTATATTATATTACAGTTACCTAAAAAACCAATAACACTCGACGTAGGTTTATATACTCATGACGCAATTTATTCCCCTGCGTAACACACTCATACAACCCCTACCTTTCTTCGGATACGAATTCCACTGCAGCAGCCGCAGACACAAGGCAGCCAACCGTGCAAACACCACCTGTGCGTCACAGTAAACACACCACCAGAAACACGCGTAATGTTCTCAACGCGGATCTTTCGGTGCCGACGCTACCGACGCTGTCCGCGACGTCTGCCGTCTGTGAGATATGAAGGCGCCGAGTACGCGCAGTATGTCGACTGATAGGGCCTTGCTGCTGCCGGTTCAGATGCCGAAGACCGATGACTATGAGAAGGAGGACTAGCGCTAGTTGCGACCGGCTTGCGGCAATTTTGAAGCGGCGGCATTGGCTATCGACCGCCACCCCCAACTATTTACATTGAGGATAACTCGCGAAAACATCGCAAATAAAACTATTCGATTTTTTGAGGAACGAAAAATGAGTCACAGTTTTCTTGGATGGGCATCTTCATTATTTTAGGTTAGGTTAGGTTCCCGTACGAGGTCATAATCTTGCCGTGGTGTACGGCCTCAAGTAGTTGGGAGTAATTCCAATGAATGCTAGGAATGACCATAACACATGGAGTAACTATGGCTCAACTGGCCCCTCGAACCTGAGGACGGATCGAGGTAGACCCAGGGAGCAATGTTAGTACTCCATACTCCAAACTGACAGCATTGCACTGCCTGCTTTCAGGAAGTCTGAAAAGATTTCCCCCTTCCTGAGAACACAAAAAAAAGGTAAGATAAGGTTAGGTTTCCGTACGAGATCATCACCTAGTCATGGTGTACGGGCTCAAGTAGTTGGGAGTAATTCCAATCAAAACTAATAATAACCAAAACGCATTGAATAACTATGGCTTAACTGGTCCCTCGTACCCGAAACAAGCTCGGGGTAGACGCAGTGAGCAATTTTAGTACTTCATGTAACACCAAACCACTCCTTACAAATCCTTCTGAGACAGTAAAGGATCAGGGTACACTGACGAATCATGAGCAGTCATCAACTCGTGTATCGAGACCCTATTCACGGGCTTAAGTAGTTAGGAGTAATTCCAATGAAAACTTAGAATAACCCAAACACATGAAGTAACTATGGCTTAACTGGACCCTCGTACCCGGGAACGGGCTCGGAGTAGACCCAGTGAGCAAGGTTAGCACTTCGTGTGACCAGTAACTACGGTTTAACTGGCCCTCCGAAGCTGAGGACGGATCGAGGTAGACCCAAGGAGCAATGTTAGTACTCCATGTAACACCAACCTACTCCCAACAAATCCTTCCAGACAGAAAAGATCCTAACAAACCAGGATACACTAGTAACGAACGGCATAGGGAGTTATCAACTCGTTTATCAAGACCTTCGGGGATGTATACCTGTTGTTGTAGTTCCGTGAAATAAGCCTGGTGAAACTTCGGAACATAAGCTGTTTTTAGACGAAGCGCACCCACTCGCGCGTCAAACCTCGCCATCTACTCGCGCGCCAAAACTCATCTTCACGCCAGTGTTTACACGACGCGCTAGATTTGCCTGGAAGAGTGAGCCAGGATAAGAGAGCGAGATGGTAATCAGCCTCGTATAGAGTCCGAGAATCGACATGGACTCGACTAGCTCCAGAAGTTTGTTCAAACGACACAGCGAGGCTTCTTTGATGCTGTACTTTAAACTGACCGGCAATGGCTCAACCCGAGGACGAGAGGCCTCATAACGAAGAGCATGTTTACACTATGCGAGGGAGCGGATGAGAGGCTGGTGCGCGAGTAGGTGTCTAAACCCGGCTTTAGGTTAGTTGCAGTCTCGCAATGTGAGATAGCGACTGGACCTAAAGCAGGCGCGGGAATTCTCTTCTTATCACCCAACAAATCAGAGCAGAAGAGATACCAGTAGGCTTGTGACACGAACTGTAGAATTCCAATCGCCTTGGAGAGCCAGTAGTACCCTCATTCCGCTATTGCACTGGTAGAGGGAGTTTTAGTGGGTAAAAGCCCCACACTAACTGACAGCATTGCACTGCCCGCTTTCAGGAAGTCTGAAAAGATTTCCTCCTACCTCAGGGCACAAAAAAAGGTTAGGTTAGGTTAGGTTTGCGTACGAGGTCAACACCTTGTCGTGGTGTAAGGACTTAAGTAGTTGGGAGTAATCCCAATGAAAACTAATAATGACCAAAACACATGAAAAAACATGAATTAACTGCCCCCTGGTACCCGGGACAAGCTCGGGGTTGACCCAGTGAGCAAGGTTAGCACTTCGTGTGAGCAGTAACTATGGCATAACTGGACCTCGAACCTGAGGACTGATCGAGGTAGACCCAGCTAACAACGTTAGTACTCCATGTAACACCAACCCACTCCTAACAAATCCTTCTCAGACAGTACAGGTGCTAATGGACCAGGGTACACTGACGAATCGCATATCGTTATGGTTTTGTTATCCTTCAGGGAACTGCGGCCATGTAGATGTAGATTGTTCTCTACTCTTTTCCCTAGTCATTCATGGAAACCAAAGGGGCTCGTTAAGGGCGTTGATGAAACCTACAAATATCAACTGCTGACTTTCCCTTCCGGTATCGACAATGCCCTGCCAACAATCTCACCGTCACCTAAAGCTCAGCTCGTGACAGCTTCAGGAGCGTTCTGGTATAAGTAAGTGAAATCATCACGAATTTTTTAGATTGAGTAAGTCCAGGGCTCTGTCTACAGAGATTTATTCTGTAATTCCACTCCCATTGGTGGATTGCTGCTTTATATTGGTCTTTTCCTAGCCCACATAGACGCTCAGATCCAGCAAGTGATAACCTTGAGCAAGTTCGTCCGCTTTCTCGTCGTCTTCAAGACCACAATGACCTGGCAACTTTTGAAGAGTCACTATATTGCCTTTTGCCAGCTGCTTCAGGTTGTGACACACACTCAGATCAGCAGACTTAAAATCGTTAAACCAGTTACAGGAAATATGAAAGTTTGCTCCTTGGATTTTGTAGATGACGTTTATTTTTATCGAGGTAAGTACGGATAACACAAAATTTGTAGGTTAGATTAGATTCATGGGATAATCGTTTACAGATTCTAGTTCATAACAGAGGTAGTTTTTGAAAAAATACTGCAGTGCCTACCAGAAATCTTCCTGTTGGATTTGCTACCAGAAAAGAGGAACAACCGGAATGTTCCAGTTCTAGTAGTAGAACTGAAAGGTTGAGACAAGGAAGTCTTTCATTCATTCATTCTACTCTTTACCCATGTCCTTGGCCGTCAGCCATCTAGACAGAAACATTTCAACATTGACTTTCATTCACATCTTACATACCACTTTACACAATTTTTGTTCTTAGACATACTAGGACATACACAAACATCCATACCCACGCCGGGATTCGAACCCAGACCTACAGCTTCGCAAGAACTTGTAGGCAAGCACCATGTCCTTGCAGCCACCGAGGCGCGACAAGGAAGTCTAAACAAAGAAAACCCCACTGAAGAATGTTCTTGTGAAGAGGAAAAGTACTGTTTGAATATAATAAATGAAGTCAGTTCAACAACAAACAACATTGTTTTCCTTAATATCCTCAACAGCCTTTTTTAACCTAATTTATCTTTCACTATGACTGAAATAAATTTAAACAAATCATGACACCCACCGTCTTCACAGAAAATAAACTATAATAGGTATACACAGTAATACACTCGTTCACTAAAGATTTCTGAAATTTAGAATATATTGATGAAAAATCCAAATTTTAATGAAGCAGATATACACATAAACAATACAACCAATTCCTTCCATGTCAATATTAATACTTCTACGAATGCCCGCCGTGGCGCTGCATTCTTATTTTCAGATGCCTATTCCTTTCATACTTGTTCTATGATACTCAGAAGCAGAAGAAAAACGAGTTAAAGCTACCGTATAAAATGATAAATAATTGATCGATATTCGTTCTAGTTAAACCATAAGCACCCCAAAGAGAAATGGCGGAATTTCCAACAAACTTATACGGCGTTCTTTCCACATCCGCCGAGTCAAAAACGTCGTATACATCAAATAAGAGGAGCCTATCTCGTTCATAAATTCAAGGAAAATTTCGCGAATAAATCTTGCACTTAACTGATCCCCAAATTAATGAGAGCTTGGGGTAATTACGTGGAGTGATGTTCAACTACATCAAATAAATACGTAAAAGCGGCATAATTCAGTATTTATGACACTGTAACTTTGGCAAATTGAAGTATCTCAGGAAAGTCGTGTGAAATGCAATAGAACAGAGCCGTAGCTACACGAAACTGGAGAAAACAGGTTAAAAGACAATATTTCTCTATCAATTTGGGTTATAGAACGCTCGTTCTACTTAAACGAGTGCTAAATCGTTTACCTAAATGTTTGTAATTTTCGAATTCTGTCCGTGGGGCCGTCCGGCCGTTAGCACGATAAATTTCGAAGGGGTTGTCCTAGAAACTTGAGATGATTTTTAGGAGTCATAAAACTATACATAGTATGATTCATTAAGTAGAAGTTATCCACACATTTTTTTCGATCCCATAACTTTATTATTGGGGGTTGAAAATAACAACCCTTATGATTTTCCTTCAAAAATTCAAAAAGTCTCTTGCAAAATTCCGATACAGTCGATACTTTTCTCGAAAAAATTAAAAATTACAAGCATTTATGATCACTGTTCCATTTCATTGCATGTTCCATAGAATGAATATTCTGAGATATTGTTTATGCTCATAATTGGCTTTGTCAATTATACTTATTAATCGAAAGAATGTTCTATTTGTGAAAGTAAAACGTTACGGATATAATTTTCTTCCGCAAATCAGTAATTAAACCTTCAGAAGATTTATAGACATTTTTATCTCCTGTCATAGATATACCTACAATCATAGATTATAGAGTATAGAAAGATAGGAAACGGCCCTACATTCGTAGTACTAAAAAAACGACTACATTTTTTAGTTCACATTGACCCAGAGATGGCACTGAAGATCAATTTTTATATAAAATCTGTAATTTTGATTAGAAATCATATAAAGAAAACTGTAATAAAAATTGATGCGAAATTCGTATTCCCTTCAGGATGTTTCATTTTTATATTTTAAATCCATAATTTTCAATAAATTCAGTATTTAATGTGTAATATTTTTATTATGCATTTATAGAAGATATTACAGAAATATTAGGGTATTATTGTAAGATTTATACATGGATTTAATATGAATATACTTAGTGCGTCTGTGGAATTCCAGTTTCTGGCTCAGTTCAATTGCAGCTTCGTTGTCCACCATCACTGTTTTGAATTGACGGAAAACTTTTCCTGAATAGTCACTTTAACCATTTTATTTTCCGTGCAGCTTCACTATCAGCCACTATTTCCGCCTCTATCGTGAAAATAGCAACAGATGTTTGACGTTGATCAAGCCAAGATATAGCTTTACCTGCATACATCCATAAAAACACCAATTGATCATCCAGTTTCACTATCTCGTTCGTAATTTTCATTACTGAAGGGTACAAACTAATCTTTTTTCCACTTTTTTCGAGACGACACTAACGGCAAAGGCCGTTCGAAACATAGACCTAATAAGAATTAATTATAGATCTATGGTTCGAAGTGAAATAATATTTGTGCAACGAATTGATTGGCACTTTTTATATCAATGACATTTCCATGTATATTGATTCGAAACTTATAATCATAGAACCAGAATTTAATCCTTCTATAGTGACATTAGTTCACATTTGACCCAGAGATGGCGCTCATACACTGTAGTCGTGTCGTTTCCGATCTTTATACTATATAATCTTTGCCTACAATATCTTGAATATTCATTCCATAGAACATACGATGAAATGGAATGAACAGTGATCATAACTGCTTGTAAATTTTATTTTTACGAGAAAAGTATCGACTGTATCATAATTTTGCAAGAGACTTTTTTTCTCCAGAATTGAATGGGCAACCATAAGAGAAAATCTATCCCACGAAACAATTTTTGAACGCCCTGTACAACATGAAGATTCCATTTTTGGACTTCTGCTTAATGGAGGAAATTCGACAATAACAGAGCTACTATTGAAAGAAAAAAACTCTGAAATCCGACTAAATATTGGGAAGATATCAATTGTTAAAGTTCAACGAATTTTAGGTGGTGCGCTAATTTTGTCCATCAGTATAGATAGCAAGCCAATCAAATTGATACCAAGCTTATCTTCGATCTTAATGTGGAATCCATCGTAAATACATCTTTTCGAATGATATAACTGGAAAATGGAAGACTTTCGTAATAGCCACACCAGTCAGGGTCCGTTTTTAATGCTTTCGTTCCTTAGACTATGTCTATGTTTCGTTCGCAGTAGACTAAATTTTGCCGCTATAGTGTGGAACCCAAGGCAGAGATCCAACATTGATCGCATCCAAAGTATTCAAATAGGTTGGTGAGATTTCTAGCTAACATTTTGCACATTTTGGTTTGATATCATTGTAGAGCGTACGCATGGTCTCTGAGGCACTATTTATTTATGTATAAGATCTTGAACAATATATTTCAAAGCCCGGATGTTCTTGCTCTAGTATATGTTTCAATGTGCCCCAAAGATCTGTTAAGGCTGGTGAACTTTTTAGTATACCATTCGGTACACGTACACATCTCAGAGTGTGTCGAAACGCTCGAACCAGTAATGAATGTTCTGTACATTATGTATTAATTTTATAATATTGTTCCAATATTGTATGCAGTGCCTTATTACCGCCTAGACCAACATAGGCCATGGCCTAGGGGAACGATTTTAGGGGCGTCGAATTTTCGGTGAATAATAAAATTTCTTTAACTCTTCTACGAAAATGTAGAAATAGCCATCTTCAAAAACTACAACTCGTTGGTCGGGGAGATATGAAGCTTGCAACAGCATGAACCAAAATTGTAAAGAAGTTTTCGCAGCTTTGAGTGAAATTGATGAGCGTGACAGGTCTTATGCGACGTTCCCACAAGGCGTTATTCACGACAGTGAACCACGCTTTCGTGAAATACACTTCTGCGTGAACGCATTCCTCACGAAAGCAAGTTTAACGACTATGCATTCACACAGAAGTATATTTCACGAAAGCGTGGTTCACTGTCGTGAATAACGCCTAGTGGGAACGCCGCATTAGACTGGGCGCGAAGCAAAAGAGTTGAAAATCAAGCTAACATCTCATGAAACGCAATAATGTTCGCTGTATGGAGTCCATTTCGGAAAGATTTGATAAAGTGAGTGAAGCAATACAGAAAGTTGACATTGGTATAGATGAAGTAGTTTTTTATATGAGTCATTGGTTGATTATATCGTAAGATAAAGAGATCAATTTGATCGATTTGCGGAGAGAGCCAGATCAACTCTGAATTTGAGAAATATCGGAGTGCGGAAAGAAGAGCCACAACATGAACTGTTCCTGCTGATAAAACTAGAGTGGGACATACTGTTTTGAGTAGAAATGAAAACTTCAAAGTAGGGGTTCTCTTGTTATATTTGACTATCTAACAAGAGAATCGAATGAACGTTAGAATTGCTACATGGGTTTTGCCGCGAAGTTCTCCTTTTTGTTAAAATTCCAATCAAGTTCTGAAGGATTAGGAGTATCAGTTACTAAATCTCATCTCTAGTTTTCCTAAAGATTTAGATGAAAAACTTCACGATGAATTTTGCCCTTCAAATACTACTTAGCTCAGTTACTACAACCTCCAGAAACTCTACACGAGATGAGTACCTTCATTAGAAGTGATAAAAGCTCAGTGCAAGTGTTTCCCTTTATCGATATTACAATTAGAATGTTGCACTTTTGCAACGAACTGTTCAGCAGGGAGGTCGTTTTCAGCATTGAAGCGAATTTTATTGTATTTGCGATCTAGCATGTCTCAAGAGCGTTTGAATCTCTGGCCGTTTCGTGCATTGAAGCTGAGTTGTTAAAAAAATAGACTTCGAAGTAGTGCAACAATTAGCGGAAAAGAAGGCAAGAAGAAAACCATTATTAGTTTGATGATGAAAACTGTAATTTTTACTATAAATATACACTCTGAAACATTATCTATATTTAAATAATGAAAGCGGAGAATAATATTAATCGATATAAAATCAACCAATATTAAACCCACACTTCGGAACTAATCCGTCAACGAGCAAAGACCATGCATAGTGGTAATATCAAACAGAGCATCCATAGATAGCTATTTCGCCCTATTTGGGGCTCATCAGTATGGAGGAGCTCCGTTTGAAAGGCATTCTAGCTCCCTTACTTGAAGAAATGTCGCCGAGTTCTGAGAATAACAGAAACAAGACGCCATCTCTTGGGATCCTTACGAACACCTACCTCCAATGCATGAACGTTGAACGAAGTCGCGAGATGTTTATCCGTTTTTCATACGAACTGGTGGCAGTCCAACTTTGTGGATTTTTACCTTCAGTCGATGAAGTGGAAACGCTCGTTTCTTCGTCGTAAACCAGACGTGGTGATAATAATAATGAATGAAAATTCATGCGTTTAACAGTAACGCAGGCATAATATAAATAATGAAAGCGAGAATAATATTAATCGATATAAAATCAACCAATATTAAACCCACACTTCGGAACTAATCCCGTCAACGAGCAAAGGCCAATTATTATATTATGCCTGCGTTACTGTTAAACGCATGAATTTTCATTCATTATTATCTATATTGTTTCATTTCCAGATAGAAAATTGTCTTTATCAACTTCAGCGGAAATCGCGTAGGTATTTAAAAATATCAATTTTTAAATTCTCTTTACTCAGAGGGGCAGCAAATTGTTTTTGGCCTAGGGGAAAAAAAGAGTTTAATCCGGCCCTGATTGTATGGGAAATCATTTGTAGTGTTCCTGATTTTTGTAATTTTGATTTTTTTTCAATATAAAGATACTGTTTGTATCCCTTGCATCAAATAAATAAATAAAGTTATCTAATCAACTAGGTTTTTAAAGACTCCGACTAATGGTGGTGATATTTTAACGCGTGAGCGGAGCGAATGAATGTGTGTTGAATTCTTGTAGGTGTAGGTATCTATGTGTTCCAGTAGAGTTTTGACATTTCTCGTAGCGGTGTGAACGGTTGCAATGAGGATTGCAGATTAAAATATCAGAAATTGAGCATTTAAATGGGTCGTCAATGATCAATTTCGTACACATTAAAATCACCTTTTATTTGAGATCGACGGAAAAAAATAAATAAATAAGCTGGCGTGTTTCGTTTTCCAAAGTTTCGCTTCACTTTCCGATACAATATCTTTCAGTAACAGAGCGATGATATCGAAAACTTTTTCACTCCAGTTTGAATCGACTTCAATTTATCGGATATCTCGTAATTTGAACAGAAATTTCATGCGTAGTCTCGAACTTTACGATCTTTCTATGTTGTGCGCTTTTCAAAGTTCGGACAATTGATTATTGGGCAGACAGACTGTCGGAGGTCAGTTACATTCGTGTGTACATTCGTTGCTTTGTTGGTTTTTGCTGACTGAAAGTTTCAGTTCGATGTGCCTTTTCTATCCGTGAAATATTCGGGGTTTATAGATTGATATCTAAAGCTGAAATATCAGTAATGGGTCGATTACATTGAGATACTTCACAAGCTGATACTGAGCGAATTTAGTAGCTAATTGTAAATTAGCTCAACGTAATCGTGTTCACAAGCCAACAATACGATTGAAAAAAACTGCGACTAAAGTTGAAAGCAGGGCTACTTTACACGCTTAATCGCTGGCGTTTTGACTCCCTGATGACGAATCCGTGGTGAAATTTAATTCTGTCCGTGGAGCCGTCAGGCTGTGAGCACGATTACTTTCGGAGGAAATCTCCTAGAAACTTAAGCTTTCCAGGGTGAGTTCGGTTCCCAAATTTGGCCTTAATGTTGACAGGACTATAGAAAATTCAATTAGAATATTGAAGAGAAACATCTTCATATCTCCATAACAAATAACCGATTCGGATGGGATTTACTTGTGATTAAAGATTAATATACTGAATGTTATCTCAAAATTTCAAGAGAATTGCATTATCTGAAACATAAAGAATTCAATTGAAATATTGGAAAGAAGAACCTTTATATTTACATAACAAGATATCCGATTCGATTGAAATTTATTTGTCAATAAAGATTAATATATTGAATGTTCATGCAATATTTTAGAAGGATCACAGCAACAGAACCATAGAATTGAATTTTTGTTTTTAATTTTGAACGAATAATTCCGATTGAGCTGAAATTTTACAATTATCAATGTCAATTCAAAGTAGTACGCATATACAGGGTGTCCGGTAAACCTTGTAAAATATTGAACTGGTGATAGACCAGGTCATGACTGTTCAGAATATCAGAATTTCACCTCAGTAAAAATATCACCCTTTTCGAGATAATGAGCGTTTTCTAAATACATATCTAGAAAATCACGTTACATCACCTCCGTTTTTTGAGTGCTATGTCTACAGTTTGAGACTAATTCAAATATCTTTGTTGCTGGAGATTAATGATGAGTGATGCTTTCAGACGTACAAAACAGTTTTTCAGAACTTGATACATTTTTAAGAAATCAAAAAACGGAGGTGAGGTAGCGATTTTCTAGATATTAGAAAATGCCCAATATCTCGAAAATGGTGATATTTTTACTGGGTTGAAATTATGATATTCTGAACAGTCATGATCTGGTCTATCACCAGTTTCAATATTGTCCAAGGTTTACCGGACACCCTGTATAAGGAGGAATTGCGTTAATACAACCAAAGAAAAGTCTATCGTTATAAAAAAAATTGTAATATCGCCGAGAATACCTCAATCGATTGAAACGAAATTGAGTCTAAGGATGTGTTGGTGAAGTGAATGATTATGCAAATTTTCAAATGGATTGTGGAGTCAGAACTATAGAATTTTGATACTTTTAGCTATCCTCTTTTAACGTAGATATTTCAAGTCTTCAATTTCCAAAATATAATTTCGATCGTGCATAGAGATTTCATGATGATATTTTCAATATCATCTCAAGTTCTATACAACATTTTGAGGTGATAGTTGTATTGCTCTATCAATGTACGAGCGTCGAGCGCTCAATCAGGCCTTTTCTGAAATTTTCTTAAGTAGGACTGTAATGAATTCATTGCGATACTGAAATATGATTATGAAATATTATCAATTTCCTTCCAGACTTATGCCCAACTCAGTATATTTCGAAAGATGTATTTGGCCGTCTGTATCCTCCTTCCAAAGATCTTCTTCATCTCTTGTTACGCCTCCCATTGTAGAAGGTCGAACATTTTTGGCAAACTGAGATGGAGAAAAGTCGCAATATTGCTCGTTGTTTATCTGTCTACAAAATATACATATATTTGATACACACAATTTGGATGGCAGACAAATGAGGCGAAGCTAAATAAATGTTTCGTCTAGTCTCTGTCTACATAAATTCGGAGAAAGCGAATACGCCATGCAAAGGGTAGCCCAGCGAAGGGTTCAGAAGGGATTCATAACCTTGTTATAAACCCAACGGGACTAGTTCAACATTGACCATAAATTTCAAATCACTGCACATAAAAAATTAACGCACATTCTGAAAACTCTCAATTTTAATGAAAGTTAACTCTACATTGACTTTATAATTTATTTTTTATGTTTTGAACGAAACAAGACACATTAAATGGTAGAAAAATTCAGGATTTCACCGAATCTTATGTGAAAGAAGAGAAATAAACAATTCTCAAAATACTGGAATGCTGATAAGTGATTTAATACTTGCTATTTCCACCCTTTGCGTTAACTACAGCTCTGCAACGACGGTTCATACTCAAAATGAGTGATCTTAAAATGTTCTGATCTAATCCTTCCCAGATTTCTCTGAGTTGGATTCCTAAGTCATTAAGAGTAGCTGGATGATTTTCTGAACTTCTCAGCCTTTTATTGAGGTTCTCCCAAACCTGCTCAATCGGGTTGAGATCTGGACTTCTTGCTGTCCATTCAATCTCTTCAAGGTACTCCTGAACGATGCGCGCACGAGGGGGTCTGGCATTATCGTCCATAAAAATGAAATGTTCAACAACGTATGGGGCACTGTCACTACATGCTCTTCAAGAATGTTCCTTATATACCTATGAGCATTCATAGCTCCATTATCAACGACCACTAGTTCTGTGCGATTAATCAAATATATTCCACATCATACCATAATCGATCCTCCCCCGAAACCAGTAGTATTCAGGAAATTGCACTGAGCATATCTTTCATGTGGACGTCTGTATACAAGGGAACGTCGATCACAATGGTAGAGGCAGAATCTAGACTCATTTGTGAAGAGAACTCTTTCCCAATCAGCCTCTTCCCAATGGATATGCTCTCTCGCAAAATCCAAACGCGCCCTTCGATGGGCTGGGGTAAGAGCTGGGCCTCTTGCCGCGACACGAGGCCTTAAATCATATTCTCTGAGGTGATTTCTTATTGTCTGGGTGCTAATTTGCACCCCATGAGATTGCTCAAACTGATTTTGAAGGAGGCGAGTGGTTGCAAACCGTTGTCTAACGATAAAACTCTCAAGTA
This sequence comes from Propylea japonica, assembly GCA_013421045.1. Classification (NCBI taxonomy): domain Eukaryota; kingdom Metazoa; phylum Arthropoda; class Insecta; order Coleoptera; family Coccinellidae; genus Propylea; species Propylea japonica. Next base: position 61,262,615 of record CM024241.1, read on the forward strand.
ACGTTCTTGAATGGCAATTGTTACCTGTGGTCTACCCTGTCCTGGTCTTCGGACATTCATACCTGTCTCCCTGAATCGCTGCAACATTCTGGACACACTTGTATGGGAAACTTCAAACCTTTCTGCAATTCTTGTGTATGTCCACCCTTCTTCTCGCTAAACTTCCGCTTGGGCATATTCCTCTTGGGTCAAATTGGGTGTTTCGCGTTGCATAGCGATCGAGTGTAGAAAATCAAACGAAAGAAAAACTATTGAACACTAGAATTGATCGAGAACAACCGATTTCAGAATGGAGCCAATACATTCAAAATCTGATAATCTCATCTTTTTATTCCTGCTGGGGAAAACGTTGAAAGTGGATAACATATGCATGCATAATTCTGATAAAATAATTATCATTGAGAACACATTCAGTTGTAGAATAAATACGAGATTTCCATAATGTGCGTTAATTTTTTGTGCACAGTGTATTTGATATCAACGCGCATATAAAATAAAGAGGTAATAGTCTGATTGCTCCATCAGAGAGCGAGCGCTGAAAAGCACCTGCTCAGGGCTTTCCTAAATTTTATTTAAAATACAAATACCCCATGGCCCATATCCTTTTTAGACACACTGTATTACGTATGACAAGAAAAGTATTCCCTCGGCTTCGAAACTATAATACTCAGATAGACGGTTTTTATTCAGAATTCTCTTTTTTTGGTTCTCAAGTCGGTAGCATTTTGGAAGTAATGAGATGAGATGAATAAATTGGGATGGCGAATGTAGTAGCCACGCTGGCGCCTCTTTATTCTGCACTTTCAATCGATTCCATACCCCCGGTTCTTTCAGAGGGCCTCAAATTTCTATTGGACCGATTGCGGATTCGGCACTATTTTGCATTTCTCGTCAGTATTTGTTCGAAACTCTGCATTGTTACATTTGATGAGGAGGTTGATATCATGCAGAAAGAAGAAATGTGTTTATTGATGTTGAACGACGAGAAGGAATTTTCGCAATGAATTTAATGGATGAGGAACAGTGGTCATCTTTTTGTATCAACTTATGCACCAATAAAAATATTTAGGTACTCTTTGAAAAAGGTTATGCTCTACAGGGTGTTATATAATAGTACACTACTGGAAAAAATTAAAGGATCAAAAAAAATTCCAAATTTTTCGGCAATTTCAACATGCCGTAACTTTGAGAGGAAAGGTCGTACAAGGAGTTTTAAAAAAAGGAAATTGTAGCTCCAAGTGTCTAGTTTTTGGAATAGAACTTCAAAAATTTTAAGTTTCAGTGGTTTCCGAGTAATGATAGAAAAATCAGCAACAAAAAAATTCTTCTTGTCTACGAACGTGGAAATTTTATTTTTGCATAATAGTTATAATGATGGGATACTTTGTTAATTCAGCTTTAATTTATTTTTTATTGACCTCAATACGTCCTTTTCTCGCCGAGATATCGGTCTTCAAATGGAAAAGGATCCATTTGTCTTTGATTATCGATTTCTCAGCAACGTTATTAAATTAATAAAAATTTTATTTGTTAGTTTTTTTATTTTTCTTTTTTTGAAATGTATGTACTATCAGCAATTAAAATGTGGAAAAAGCTCGAGAAAATTCTTTTTTGCCTTTTTTAAAGATTATGAGCTTCTCAGAGCAAAAAACGTGATCCTTATTTTTTTTCCAAAATTCAATCGAGTCAAACAAAAAAACGGCTCGCTGGATTGAGTTGGCTCTTCGTAGGTTTTTACAAACATATTGAACTATGAAAGTGAAAGTCACACTTAACATTATTGGTATCCTCAACGTTTTCGATCCAGCGGTAGATTTTCCAAGAAACCACCAAAAGCCCTTTTTTTGTTAAATTTTTATATTGATGCGACATGAAGAAAAAAAATTTCTATGAATAAGCAATGGTTGTTCATTAATGGGAGTTCATTGAAGGTCTTGAAACCCTCCTTCAATTTTCTGTGCGATCATTGGTTACTGGGAAATCGATAATCAAAGACAAATGGATCCTTTTCCATTTGAAGACCGATATCTCGGCTAGAAAAGGACGTATTGAGGTCAATAAAAAAATAAATTGAAGCTGAATTAACAAAGTATCCCATCATTATAACGATTATGCAAAAATAAAATTTCCACGCTCGTAGACAAGAAAAAAAAAGTGGTAAAATTTTGAGAATTTTTTTGTTGCTGATTTTTCTATCATTACTCGAAAACCACTGAAACTTAAAATTTTTGAAGTTATAATCCAAAAACTAGACACTTGTAGCTATAATTTCCTTTTTTTAAATTCCTTGTGCGATCATTCCTCTCAAAGTCACGACATGTTGAAAATTACCGAAAAATTTGGAATTTTTTTTTGATCCTTTAATTTTTTCCAGTAGTGTTTGTCAAAATTTGAGGTTATGATTCTACGTATAATTTCAAGAAAAAAGTCCATATAAACATGGGTCCGCAAAAACTTCGTTACGGAGCTACAGGGTGTTGCAATTTCCAAAAAAATTGTTTTTTCTTCATAACTCCTGTAGTTTTTGAGATATTCAGTCCAAATTTGGAATATGAGCTATTTTCAACAGTCTCTATTATTGCACGTCCTGAATATTGACTAGAATCTACAGGGTGTTTTTTTCCTCTCAAACTTTTTTGCGGTACGCCACTGCTCAGTTTGAAATCAATTTTTGATATCCTCGTTCAATTTATAGAAACCTTTTTTACTGTGGTAATTTTTCGTATCTCTAAGCGTTCTCTTGTAAAAAATTATTGAACGATTGTAGTTTGATATTGAATAAGCTCAAGTTGAGTCTCAAATGACGAACTATCAAAATAAAAGCAAATTTTGGGCATACCTAACGAGTATTTCTATTATTTATTTTATTTAGCGAATAACATACAATCGTTCAATAATTTTTTACTCGAAAACGGTTAAAAATAGGAAAAAATTACAAGGGTGAAAAAAGTTTCTAAATTGAACTAGGATATCAAAAATTTATTTTACGCTGATCAGTGGCGTACCGCAAAAAAGTTTGAGAGGGAAAAAGGAGATATGGCTCCGGAAAAGAAAACACCCTGTAGATTATAATTAAGATTCAGGACGTGCAATGATGGAGAATGTTGAAAATAGCTCGCATTCTGAATTAAGACTGAATATCTCCAAAACTGCAGGAGTTTTAAGAAAAAACCAAATCTTTTTGGAAATTTCAACATCCTGTAGCTCCATAACGAAGCTTTTACGGAACCATGTTTATATAATTTTTTTCTTAAAATTACATGTAGATTCACCCCCTCAAGTTGTGACATACTATTATGTAGGTAACACTCTGTATATTTGTTCTTCAAGGTGTTAGAGTATATCCTTGGTCAATTTCTTGAAAAATATAGAATACTAGTTGACCCGGCAAATCTATTTCTGAAAAACTCTTTAGGTTGTCACTTCCAGATTAAATTTCAATAGATACCGGCAAACCTAGTTTTTGTTATATTATTAAATAATAAGGTAGAAGTAAATAATTTTTGTATATGTTAATTCATACGTTATTTTTTATTAAAATTTTAAATATTTTGCTGTATAAACCTTGCCCTGGCAATTATGAAAACAACAAAAAAAGAATTATCCCATTTGGTGCAGACATTTGAAAGATATGCCATTTTGACGGTAACCAAAGATCCTATTTCATTAATATACAGATTTGAAATTCACATCTGAAACATACGATATACAATGCATCAGACATAGAATTCTTCCGTCTAGTTGCTCAGATGAATAGTCGAGATAATCACGTGCTGTAACTGAATGAATTCCGTTGACTTATTGCAACAACCTAGTCTTGTCTCTCTCTTATCGCAGTATGGTAGGGAACCTGCAGTTCACGTATATAATTATTTAATTGTCAGGCTGCCCAAAATACTCGATTCAAGTATTAAGTGTTGCCTACCATACTAAATGAATTATGCGATTATACGATAAGAGAGAGACAAGACTAGAATATAACAATAAAGCTACGGTTTCCTCGGACAGATCGTCGACCGTCGCGTCCAGGCCGCCAGTCGCTGCGTTGTGACGGTTTTATCTAACCAATGCATTTCAGTGGTACCGCTTTTCTAGCAATCGCATAGCTGGACGGCGCCTGAACGTTGAAGTTGGACGTCGCGACCGACGGTTCTGATCAGCTGAGTTTAGATTCGAGCGGTGAAGTGCAGTTCAACTTCCAGTGTTAAAGAAAGTAAAATTATTGTTTACGTTAGTTAATTCGGAAACGGAACCTATCTCAATGTTATACAAAGCTTCTCTTCAGCAGAAATCGGACATTTTAGCCTATTGGTACCTTTCTTGGTGCTGTCACGTTTAATATAAGTCTAAACTTGTTCGAAAAGTTCAGTGGAAAGTCTGAAATACTCCCTAAATTTCATTTCATTTCCAAAGAACCTTCTCTGCACGGTAACATTCAAGGCACTTTCTGTATGACGTCTCAAAAATAATTCATCCACTGGCTTGTTTGGATCTTTAAGAGTTGCCATTATCAGCTCCTCGTCTTCTTCTTCCTCCAATAATAACAGAACTATTAATTTTGTCGGGTCCATTTTCGATAATTTCTTCTTACAACCACAATAAGTAGGTATTTCTCGTGCACATGTAGGCGATCCACTAATAATTCGAGCAAACCACTTTCGACGGAAATCGCTATCCTCGACGGCTGACGGCCTGGACGCGACGGTCGACGATCTGTCCGAGGAAACCGTAGCTTAAGACAACGGAATTCAGTGTGTTACAGCACGTGATTGTCTTCACTATTCATCTGTGCAACTGGACTGAAGAATTCTCTGTCTAATGCATTGTATATCGTATGTTTTCAGATGTGAATTTCCAAACCTGTAGATTACAGGTTTACTTAACCTATATTATACGAAGACAATTTTAAAGGAACAGAGTAAAACTTAGTTCGAAAGATCGTGCAAACGGACTGAAGGACGGCCCCACGGTCAGAATTGAGTTTGACTAATATTTGGTACTATATATTTATTTACATATTCAGTTATAATTTTTTCTTAGAACACTTTCAATACCAGTACGACTTTGGAGGAATACGTGATTCCTTGATACCCATTTTTTCCATTATATCCATTTCAAAAGTGCATAATTTTGGCTCAAAGGTTATCTTATCCACTTCTTCGGAAACTGTGTCCTTAGGTTGTTCCTTATATAGACTTTTGGTTTTGTAATCTTTCGTTTCCTCCATTGTCGCAGGAATTGGTATTATCCTTCCAGTTCTTGTTGAAACTCTTACTTTTTCTCCCTCCTCTGTATATCTCCATTCAAATGTGGTCGGTTTGAGGTCCGAAGGATCTACCAGAATTACTTGTGTTGTAACGAGAAGTGGTTGCTCTTTTTGAATATACACAAAATCTTCTTTACTTCCTGAAATATAAAAGATTTTTTAGATTGGCAAATGAAGTTCATCCACGAACGACAATTGTATTATCCATCCAATATAGGTCTGTTGCTGTGCCATAATCACTAGTGAAAAATAAATGAGTTATTATTCACTGCTGTCAGATGCTTCATAGATTCAGATTTAATATTATATTACATTGATGTTTCTTCAGTATTCTAAAGTTCTCCGACTAACAAATATGGGTATACCTTGTCAATGGAGGGCCAAATCTAATTTTATTACATCAATTAAAGCAATTTCTATTAGAATGACAACTTCTCCAAAAGTTTCACATGTGTCAAATTGCTTTCTCCACACTTATAATAGAAGGATCTTGTCATTGTTGCCAAATGTTAAAATCTTCAAGACATATACACTGCCCAAAAAAATTAACGCACATCCTGAAAATCTCAATTTTAATGAAAGTTAACTCTACATTGACTTTATAACTTATTTTTTATGCTCTCTCGGGAAGGTTTTGATCAAAACAAGACACATTAAATGAAGGAAAAATTCAGGATTTCACCAAATCTTATGTGAATGAAGAGAAATAAACAATTTTCAAAATACTGAAATGCTGATAAGTGTTTTAATACTTGGTATTTCCACCCCTTGCGTTATTACAGCTTGGCAACGACAGTTCATACTCAAAATGAGTGATCTCAAAATGTTCTGATCTAATCCTTCCCAGATTTCTCTGGGTTGGATTCCTAAGTCATTAAGAGTAGCTGGATTATTTTCTGAACTTCTCAGCCTTCTATTGAGGTTGTCCCAAACCTGCTCAATCGGATTGAGATCTGGACTTCTTGCTGGCCATTCCATTCAAGAGACTTCAACCTCTTCAAGGTACTCCTGAACGATGCGTGCACGATGGGGTCTGGCATTATCGTCCACAAAAAAGGAAATTTTCACCAATGTATGGGGCAAATGGCACTACATGCTCTTCAAGAATGTTCCTTATCAGTATTAATAGCTCCATTATCACACGACCACTAGGTCTGTGCGAGCAGTCAAAGATATTCTACCCCATACCATAATGGATCCTCCCCTGAAACCAGTAGTATTCAGGAATTGCACTGAGCATATCTTTCATGTGGACATCTGTATACAAGGGAACGTCGATCACAATGGTAGAGGCAGAATCTAGACTCATCTGTGAATAGAACTCTTTCCCAATCAGCCTCTTCCCAATGGATATGCTCTCTCGTGAAATATAATATTGTTTCGTTACTTTAGTAACCAAAGAAAATCTTTTTCGCTAATTGCAGTGCATCACTCAATCAGGAGAGAAAGTAAATTTATAACTTTGGTCAGTTTCTGTTGTGTAGCCTGACATAATCGCAAGAAAGATCACGGTTACCAGATCATGTACTACTTGCAGCTTGTTTAGCATGAACACATTTTGTAGATTCAATGACTGAGTAAATATGTATACCGAACAACACTTTATATCTTACCTATTTTATCAAGTTTGCAGTTTAGACCTTCAACTAAAACCCAATTTCTTTCCTGTACAATATATGATACGATTCCCTGTTTTCCTTATCCTTTCCCTCCAGAATTTGAACTCGATCTCCTCTGAAATAACTCCATTCCTTTACCGGTTCAATCCAAACTTTAGCATGTTGTTTTCCTGGAGCATTCTCTTGTTGAAATTGTAGAGACCACGGGCGGTCTTCTGTGTACAAGAACTTCTTTTTTTTTATCTCTGCATTCGGTTTATACTGAGGCCCTTTAGGATTCTTCCAATAAACCTGCTCTGATGCTCGTTTTATATAAGATTCGGGTAAGTTTGAATATTGATTTGACCAATTTTTAGCCTTGAAAAGAATGGCAGTTCTTCTCATCTTTATTTGATTTTTGATAATCAACAAATTCCTAGTTTAGTAAAAAATGGCCAAAATTTATATTATGCAAATTTTGATGGAAATGATAGGTTATAAACACGGAACATAGATAAATCACAGAATAAAGCAAATGTTTGAATTTATCAGAATTGTAAATTTACGATTATATTTTGGATGCCTAATTATAAATATTAATTTTTTTATATTTAAGACAGAAATGTGAAGAGCAAAAATCATAATAAAGCAGAAAATCTTAAATATCTTCCGCAGAGCTTGATCATAGGCGTAGTTACGAATAAGGTTCGGGAAGGCTCATTTCATTTTTGTCGTGATTAAAAACTGCGACCCATGTGAATCTTTTGCCAAGGTCCCCCGATCATTCTGTCAAAGATCATGTTTGCGACATCATGGAACGAGGCTTGGAAATTCACCCCACCCCCAAGAAGAATAGGTCATTTTATTGCAATATGCAATGGGACTTTTCTATTTTACTGATAAACGAAGAAATCACTTCACTTCCATCGAATCGACCAATAGGAACGCTGATATTGCATCATTTTGGAAGAGATGCAGCTTCAAGTAGAAAAATCGGAATGACAAGACGTGTTTTTAGGTAGTTAAGTTTAAAAAGGGGTTACAGTTCACTGCGACCTCAAGGTCTATTGTGCCCCCTTACAGAGCTGTTCTGACCAAACCCTTCACAGCTCGCCTTCCAGTTCCTCACTCTTACAAATTTCTCGCCCAAGGCATTCTCTCCTTAGGCTCGCAATGCCAAGGCATTCCATGACTAAGTGAATGGGGGTTTCTTCCTCCTCCCCACAGAACCTACACTAGTCAGTGTCCGACAATCCCATCCTCAACAGGTGCCTTCTGTGGCGACATTGCCCTGTAAGAAAGCCAGTGTGAGGAGGTGTAATTGCTTCTAACCAAGATCCAGATATCTTTTTGATCCCGCTGTCTCAAAGTTCCAAAGGAACTCAGTGGAATGATCCATCCCTGGGAGATTCCGCCAGAGTTTTCCCTCTGGGCTTTCTCCTTTTCCAGAAACTCCTTCTTATAGGTATATTCAGATATACCACAGAAGGGTTCTGGGCCAATGAGTGACATTCGTGCGCACTCTTTGGCAAGTGTATTGGCCTATTCGTTTTCTTTGATTCCCGAATGGCCGGGGACTCAGATTGAAAAGACCTTATTTTTCTAGCCTACCTCATTGAGTTTGTTCCGGCACTCCCAAGTCCCAGATCATCTTTGAGTCGATGACGTAGGAGCTCAGTGCTTGACTATCTGAGTGTATGGCTATATCGCACTTCTGATAGTTTCTTTCTAGATTACATCTTTCAATAGCTTGAAATGACAGTGTACTCTTGGTACTTGGCCCGAATATACCAGCGCCTGCTCCTGTTGAGGTTATATTTGGTGTATTCCCGTTTCCAATCCTCTCTTTTACTTAGCAACGTTCCATTCCATTCAAAAAAGAGCAGTGCGCCTACTAGATGATCCAACGTTAACTGCCAATCTTCATAGTCTCGATCACCGTAGGAAGGTTGGAGACTTATGCCTTTTTTACAGATATGTACTACCACGGAAGGTGTTCTGCTGCCATTGCCTCCATAATTCCACCAGGGGCTCAATTTGATCGACAAACAAGCTAGCTGATAATAGTCACCAGTTTGCCGTGCATCTTTCTACAGCTAGGACATCGGTGTATCAGAAGGCTTTTCTTTACCGAACTGCAAGGCTATGGAATACCCTACCTCAAGATGTATTCCCCCTTGGTTACAACTTACAGCAGTTTAAGACACACACAAACCGATTTCTTCTAAATTCATCTCGGGGCGCTTGAAAGGGCGCTATGAGCTCAGTCTTTTCCCGAGAGATGCGTATAAAAAAAAAAAAAGTCCTGAAGTTTTCTCAGTACTGACAAGACGTGTTGGGGAGTATATGAATAATCACGGTGGACAAACACATTATCAACAAATTTATTTAAGAAAAATTTAAAACCCTTCTTTTATTTCTTCAAATTTCAATATTTACTCCTTTCTATACTATCTATGTTCCATGCTTGAAACTTATGCATGGGCTTACGATGCCTTAGGTCTCAAAATAAATATCAACAAAACCAAGACAATGTCTACTCCACCTGTACGAGAACAACTACCTATCAGGATTCAGGGCGAAGCATTGGAAACTGTAGGGCATTTCAACTATCTTGGTAGCATCGTAAACAGCAACGGTAATATAGACGAAGAGATCCAGCATCGCATCAAAAATGCTACCTCGTCCTTCTGGAGACTCAGATCTAGGGTTTTCGATAACCATGACCTATCCATTTCCACCAAAGTTGCGGTATACAAAGCCATAATAATTCCATCATTAACCTACAGTTGTGAGACTTGGGTTCCGTACAGGCGACATGTTAGGGCTCTGAATCGCCTCCAACAAAGACAGCTGCGGCAGATCATGCATGTTAGGTGGTTTCATAAGATATCCAACGTTGAGATCCTTCAAAGGGCCGAGTGTAAGAGCATATCTGTAATAATCGGTCAGTCCCGCCTCAGATGGGCAGGTCACGTTGCTCGGATGACTGAAAACCGCTTACCAAAATGCGTCCTATATGGAGAGTTGGGGAGCGGTCGACGTAAGCAAGGAGGACAGTTGAAGCGCTACAAAGATGTGCTGCACTCGGACTTGAAGGCTCTTAATATTAACAACAATTGGGAAGAAACTGCACAAGATCGCGCCGCATGGAGAAGGACCGTTTCCCTGTTCGACGATAACCAAACAAACAGGCCACGTCGAAATCTCTCTGGTGAGAGCTACCAGTATGTGGAGTGCGGAAGAAGTATATCTTCAAGAATTGGCCTATTCAGCCACATGCGCAGTCACAGAAGACAACAACAGCCACAAATTAATGTTTCCGATAGTAGATAATAGTTTATCTTTTTGTGTTTGTATATTCGGTAATCGAATAAAGCTATATATATATATATTATATATATATATATATATATATGTTCCACCAAAAAACATTTGAAGTTTAAACAGCTTCTTTTGGGTGTTGCAGTTTCTTCGTCAGTTGATATATTGGAATAGTTTTTGGAAGGGTTTACCTACTCTACTTAGATTACAAAATAATCCATTTCTTTCAACTAATCCATAATTTATTAAATAAGTATAACATATAATATTTTTGTCGCATTCAGCAAGTATAATAAAACCTAATTTTCACTGAGATGTTAGTTTCAACTAAAACCATTTGGATTACTGCTTTGCCAGTTCCAAGTATCTTTACACATTTCATCTATGTCCTTCAAGGCCATCCAATTCAATTCGCTCTTAGCTAAACTAGCGTCAGAATAGCATGTCGCAATATCACCGGGTCTTCTGTCCACCAACTTGTACTCTACCTTCTTTCCAGAAGCTTTTTCGAATGCTCTCACAACTTCTAAGACAGAGTACCCTCGACCAGTTCCTAGATTATAAGCTTGAAAACCTGAGAATTCAGGATCAGATATTTTTTCCAAAGCTTTCAGGTGACCGATGGCCAAATCTGTTATATGTATATAATCACGAACACCAGTGCCATCGACTGTGTCATAATCAGAACCAAAAACGTTGAGGAACTCTCTTCTTCCTATGGCAACCTGAAATGAGATTTGAAACATACTATAATTGGACACCTTCATATAAATGGAGATGTGAAAAATAGGTAAATATCGAATTTTGGTGACCAGCAGATATCGACCAGATTTTGGTGTCATTGTATTCATTGAGTCTTTCTGAACAACATTAGTGAAACCAACAGGTGGCGGCCTGTCTTAGTTTAGAAAATATGGACCCCCAAAGTTCCAAAAATGTTCCATCTTCACGTCGCTTTTTTCACTATAAAACCACAAATTCACTGCTCCAATTTAGTCTATAAATCACCTTTGAACATTCAAATAACTATTCGAATAGTCTCATTTCAGGTTTATTCAATAATTAATGCAGAAACATCGAAATTCTAGAGGTACCACATAAATTCTAAGGAAAGCCCGCCGTTCTTCATGGTAAGTTTGGCACCACTGCTCCGTCCTTCGGCTAGTGACATATCAAATGATGGCGGGAATTACGGAAAGGTATCGTATCATATTCGCGCGAATGAATCTGCAGCAGTGCCAAATCTAACATAAAAACCGCGGGCTTTTCTTAGAATTTGTGGATATGTTGTGCCTCTAGAATTTCGATGTTTCTGCATTAATTATTGAATATACCTGAAATGAAAATAATCGAATAGTTATTCGAATGTTGGAAGGTGATTTATGGACTAAATTGGAGCAGTGAATTTGTGTTTTTATAGTTCAAAATCACAACATTGTCAAATAGAACGCGCATCAACTGATTTTGCATCAGTTTAGACGTGACGCAGCTTCAAATGGAAAGGGCCTATATTTGCTTAGTCTGAAAATATGATCTGCGGAGCGAGCAAGATTATCTGTGACGTCATGACATTTGTTGTAGAGTGAAAATAATAAAAGAACGCTCAGGAGCAAAGGCTTGTCAAGTCAAAGAATTCGTAACCTCAAAATTATTATTTGCTGTCTTTCGCTCTGAAACGGTGTCTCTGCTTTCGCGGTACCACATATTGTAACAACAAAATTAGTTTCATCTTTCGTTAAAACATCCAGAACATAAATAACTAACCTAAACTAACTTTTAGGTTAGAAATAAATGACATTTGGAAGAGCTCTCGCTTTTGAGCGGGAGCGAATATATCTGATCTTCTTGCTCGCTCTGATAATAAAAGATCACGATGCAGAGTGAAGTGAGCGAAGAGAGCTTAATAAAGACCAGCTGAGAGCAAGAAGTGCACGCCGAGCAGAATATTCAGACTAAGCAATTGAACTGTAAAAATTCAAACATAACCAAACATTTGACCTTTTTATGTTCTTTATTGTACTGAGATTTCATCTGTGAAAAAACTTTCAGCATTTATAAAATTTCGTGTACTTGAACTATAATTGAAGAGCTCGGCGCAATAACCGGGTAACTCCATTTCTAATGATACCGATATATCATATTCAATCTGCTAATATCCAACGTACGCAACTTTCGGCGCAACAATGGGGCAAATCCAGCGCTTTTGTAAGGAGTTTCAATCAAATGGACTTACTTGAATGTATATTTCGGCGTAAAAATCAGGCAAATCCTGAAGTTTTTCCTCATTTCTCAACATTTCATGAAAACGGAGTTACCCGGTTATTGCTCCGAGGTCTTCAATTACAAGAAGGACTTCGTAGTTGTGACTCATGCACGGTCCATTCATGTTGTTTTAGACCTATTTGGTCAAGTTGAATATTTTACCTGAGAAATGTACGGCATCAGATTATTAGGAATTCCTGAAGGATCTTCGCCAATTATTCCCGAAGGATGAGCACCAACTGGGTTGAAATATCTCAGGGAAATCAACTTCCAATCCTGTAAAGAATACATTTGAAAGATATTTTGATCATATTTTCTGGATTTCAAAATATGTAAGCACCTTATTCGCACCAACACAATAACGAAATTAAGTTTCCCATTCGAATCGAAAAATTAAGAAAAGTCCTGAGCAGGTGCTTTGGAGCGCTCTTTCATTGGAGCAATATAGCTATTACCTCGAAATTTTGTATAAGACTTGAGATTTATGCTGAGTATATAAATGCAAAATCTCAGCACGATCGGAATTATATTCTGGAAATTATTTTAAAAAAATGAAGAAAAGCCCTGAGTAAGAACTTTTGCGCGCTCGTTATTTTTTGGAGCAATAAAACTTTTAGCTCAAAATTTCATATGGGACTTGAGATTGATACCAAATATATAATGCAGAATCTCAGCACAATCAAAATTATATTCTGGAAATTATTCAGGAAATTGAAAATGTAAAAAATAAATGATTAAAAAAATTATTCTTTGGTTCTGATGATGCGATCTTCTTGAAATTTCGCATGAACATTCAGTATATCAATCTTCATTCAAAAAAAAATTTTACTCGAATCGGATATCCTGTTATGGAAATATAAAGATTATTCTTTTCAATATTCCAATTGAATTTTCTATGGTTCTGTTAACGCTATAGCCATATTTTATGGAACTCCCTGTACGATTTGGCTGGTTAACAAACTCAACCGCGGAATTTGGGAACCGAACTCACCCTGAAAATCTCGAGTTTCTAGGACAATCCCTTGGAAAGTTATCGTGCTCACGGACGGCCGGCCCCCACGGGCAGAATTTAATTTGACCACGGATTCGTCATCAGGGATTAAAACTCTATCGTTTGAGTCCATTTTCGGCTCAAACGATTTCGAAAATTGCAACATTTGGGCAAAACGATATAGCACTCGTTTAAGTAGAACGAACGAATAATTATTAAGTTTATTAAAGATCATGTAGTATAACATGCTATTGCATAATCCAAAGACAACAATAGCGAATCCTTACTTCAATTAGCATTAAGAAGTTGACGCGAAGTGCTTTGGTTATGAAGTTATTACAATGTTTTCAATCGAATAATAAATTCAAATTGATAACATCGCGATCTGCGAAACTCATAATTTTGCATGAATGTTCGAATATGACGCAAATACATACTTCCATCGCCATGACGAAATACCTTATTTCCTGCTTATCGCTATGTTTATAAATCTTCGAATTCTCCAATACCTATTACCAGAAATATTACTGTTAAAAACACTGATAAAGAATTTATGTCAATGTACCGGTGTTTCAAAAAAGTTGATCTTGTCTCTAGAATAGGTAGAAAAATGAAAAATATTTGGGGTTTGCTCATTAAGGAAAAATTCGTTAACTTTTTAGGATTTTGTCGGAAATACTGGCAATATTGTCATGAAGTTTAAGGGTACGTTCAGATGATGAGCGCTCAACGCGCGTTTTGCTAACGCGCGTTTACAACTACATGTACATATTTTGAACGCCCATCATCTGAACGTAAGGCTACGTTCAGATGATGAGCGCTCAACGCGCGTTTTGCTAACGCGCGTTTACAACTATAGTCCGTTCACGAAAGGTTGAGCCGTCGGTTGGCCATGGAAATTTGGCATATTCCACTGTGTATATTAAAATTTAGGTTATGTTCTTGTCAGATTGATACGCAATGTTGTCAATATTGCATAGAGTTGTCTGATACTCTGATAACTCGCATTCTCGTCGAACGAGGCCGGTTACATTCGGCAACGTTGACTTTATTTTACGTTATGACAGCAAATACTGGCAACTTCAGATAAATAAAAAAACGCCTACTATGTGCTCAACCTTTCGTGAACGGACTATACATGTATTCTGAACGCCCATCATCTGAACGTACGCTAAACAAGATACGTGTAGTTTTAAACGCGCGTTAGCAAGACGCGCGTTGAGCGCTCATCATCTAAACGTACCCTTATACGAACATGTTTTGGAAGTCGATACATTCAATTAATTTGTTTTTTTGTTTGACTAACTTGAAGGGCGATGTTACACCGTAAACTTTTTCAATATTAGTTTTATTAAGCAAAATTCCAAGTGTACCTAACTTTTGCATTAAACAAACCCCAATTATTTCTCAAATTCTAATAACCCTAGAAAATGGATCGCTTTTTATTTAAACACCCTGTATAATGTAGTTTTTGAAAAAAAGTCGCCAAAGAAACATTGTTGCAAAAAATATGAGATGTCGATAATATTAGACTTAGATAAAGTGATAAACATAAAAGAAATTAACAAAGAATTTATGCTCTGACGTAATAGAGGAATAAAAAATGTATCACTTTGCATATCAAAAATAATTTACGCCCTGTCATATTCCATAATTTACTTTTAAAACAACTCATTTTACTTGCAGTAACGTCAATTAGGCTGAATTTCATTATTGTAAATTGGTTCATACGTCATTTAAAATACCTACTGAATTTTTTTTCATTCGACATTTATGAGCAACTATTTCCATAGTTCGAATATATTTTCTCTCATGGTAACTCAGTTTCAAAAAGAATGAATTTTCCATATTCTCGAATTATGAAACGAAAAATGTTTTCTTCTTTCGATATACAGCGCGCCAAAAACACGTGATTGCAGTTCTCTCCAATCACAAATCGTGAATTGTTTACTAAATTTTCAATGAAAAAAGCATAACCAATTTTAATCAAATTACATTTCATTTGATGTATCACAATTTTTTCCATAATATTTTAAAGCTACGTCCTTGCTTTTATTTTTCATTGAGAAGATACGTGAATGAACTATCAATAATGTTTGGAAAGGACATCTAAACATATATAACATGTGAGAAGATTAAAAAGATAGCACGATCAAAGCACTTATTTTGATGCTTTCAAAATAGTGTTATCAGTCTCGACAATTTGTTTTACGTGATTAAAATCTCAAACAATATCAATAAAATCTGATTGTTCCATTTCTATCGAGATTTTATTACTGCATGGTATTTGATAGATCCAAAAAATTACAGGCTGTTCCGAAATATATGTAACAAAATTTAATAGGAAATTCTTGAGAAAATTAAGGAGACCCCCTATTTTTGTTTTCTGAAATGGAGTCTTCATTTAGGAGTTATAGTCCTTCGGATTTAGTCTTCCAGAATCTGTTTATGAAAATATCTCAGAAAATTGTTGTACGCCTTGTTTCGAAACAAAATGGTTTTTTCGAAAATATTTTCTACCCCCTATAGTCCGGTCTATTTAGACCAAAAATGAGAGTGAAGTTACATAAAGTCCCAACAAGCTGATTTCAGTGAAATTGTTCAAAATATAATTATAAAAATGTCTAGAAGTTCCCCTGTAAGGAAAAAATTTAATTCAAGGTCAAAGGTCAAAAAAATGAGTTTTTCGCGATTTTCAGCAAAACGGTAAGTTTTATCATGAAAGTACCTCAGACAAAAATTGTAGATCATAAAATTATCTATAAGAAATGTATCAATACTTTTTTTCTTACAAGCCGCCGTTTCTGAGATATAACGATTCAAAAAGTTATAACTACGCGCTAAGTACACTACCTCATAGGTTGCGTGGAAACGTGTGCATATTATGACGATGACGACTTTTATAACTTTTTGAATCGTTATATCTCAGAAACGGTGGCTCGTAAGAAAAAAAGTATTGATACATTTTTTTAGATAATTTTATGATCTACAATTTTTGTCTGAGGTACTTTTATGATAAAAGTTACCGTTTTGCTGAAAATCGCGAAAAACTCATTTTTTGACCTTTGACCTTGAATTAAATTTTTTCCTTACAGGGGAATGATGGGGAACTTTTAGACATTGTTTATAATTATGTTTTGAACAACTTCACAGAAATTCAGCTTGTTGGGACTTTATGTAATTTCGAATGTCTAAATAGACCGACTACTACAACATTTCTGTTTGTTTTTTGGTAGGTAATAATATACAACAAACATATTTTTCTCAAACAAAATCATTTTAAAATTCACCAGTGTTGACTGGTCTTGATCTGTGTCTAGACGATTTCCGAATTAATCAAAGAATTTCGTAACTCTCTTAGATGAAATAGAATTTTATTTTTTATCTCAGAAACTAGAAAGTATTCGCCGTAGGTGAAAAAAAACAAATTACCATTCTTATGTGAATTATGTGATGATTACAAAAATAATTTTAAATTTGAGCATACCATTTTTTCACCAAATTTATACTGACAGAAGTCTGTACGGACGACACTGGGGAACATTAAAAAATATTTTGAATTGAAAAAATGTGTTCTGATGATAACCTAAAGAAAAAACCAAAATCGTGTGTCGAGTGTCGAAAATATTTTTAAAACCCCATTTTTTTATTTCAACAACCAGTATCACAGAAACAACGCGTCAGAGATCCATATAGTCCGTTCACGAAAGTTGAGCCATGACAATTAGGTATATTCCACTGTGTATATTGAAATTTAGGTTAGTGGTTTATTTCTTGTCAGATTGATACGCAATGGTGTCAGTATTGCATAGAGTTCTCTGATAGCTCGAAAGCTCGTAGGGCGAGGGCGGGTACTTCGGCAACGTTGACTTTAATTTACGTTATGACAGCAAAATATTGCCAACTTTGGATAAATAAACAAAGGCCTACAATGAGCTCAAACTTTCGTGAATGGGCTACAGTTCATAGAAACTTTATGTCATGGAATCATCTAAGGATGATTTAAGCCACCTCATTCTGGAAAACCCTGTATATCACATAACAATTTCATACAAGAGGTTCTGAAATCTGAAAAATATAGCACTGCTATCTTTTCTGGCATTGCAATTACTAAAGATGCAAGACATTTCAAAAAAGTATTCGTTCGCTAACTTGGGTTATTACTGACAGATTACGTGACAAAAATGGTTCATCTACCTGGTCAAGTGTTATAATTTCTTCTATGATAAATAACTGTTAAGAAAGCTTACAGTACTTTTTATAAGTAAGTAGCTATGGTAGACAAATACAAAAGTCAAATTCATGAATAGGATGAAAGATAAAATGTATTATGTCACATCAATTAGTCAATGAAGATTTTCAGGTATGAATCTATAGATATAATTATAGATTTACATGTGACTAATACCCTATGGATATCTTCGAAACTATTCCAACATGTTGTATAGTCTAAACTGATATCATAAGTAAAGTCAGGATCAAAAACAGAAATCCACATCTCCTCTCATTCAATAAACATATGATATAAATAGATTTCTTTTCTCCAAATTCTTAGAGTAAACTTGGAAAGAAATTCAATGTTTAACTGTTTAAATATGTAGATTCAATATTTGGTGAATAGCTTTGATTCTTTAAACAAATATCAACAATTCAATCATGTAAAGAAATTAATTTGGACGAAAACAATAACAAATTTATCAAAGCTGTATTACGAATGTGTGATAAATCTAATAAAAACTTATCGTAACATATACTTGACATTCACATTGAATTAAATCAATAAAAGTTGATCTGATATGAACAGAGCATGTTTATCTGACGACTGTGTAGTACAAAAAAAATTTATACTACTTTATAAACTGTCATCAATAACGCTGGTGGACTTATCAATGAGCCCTCAAGCAGTGACTCGATAAAATAAATGAAATAAACTTACTGGATTTGCAGTGCAGAGATCCTTCCCTATTTCCTCCACAAATATTTGATTTTCCATAAGGATTTGTACATCCCTGTCCAGTTGGATGGTGCTCTGTTAGAGGAAGAAACTGGGGTGTTCCATAACTGTTGCTGAAGATGAATACACTAAAGATTTCACACCATTATCATGCATCACTAAAATGCTGTCACTGTAAAGCAAATCCTATTTTAATCAGGTGATCGTTTACCTGGAATAAATTATTTGAACCTCCTACATTGTTTTCATAGTAGGAGAGAGGTATTTTGGTAGATTCTCCAACAGATTTCAGAGCTGCAAAATGTATCACAGTGAAAATTTTATGCTACAATGAAAATTTATGATAATTGGGTACACAAATATTTTCCTGAAACATTCAGTACCTTTTTGAAAATTTTATCCAAGTCATCTTTATTTCTGATGTCCACATTGTAAAACGTCACTTTTTTCCAGTAATCTTTTCCACCCTTTGAAGGGATTCTGGTTTTCCATTTTCTTTGGAAGCAAGACAATTTGCAAGATTATCAATAGCAACTACCGAATAATTTGCATTCAATAATTCAACTGCAGTATGAGATCCGACATAACCACCACCCCCTGTCACTAGAATTGTTTTGGTATTTCCTTTTGTACATTGCAAGCACCACAAGACATGGGTAAATAGCTTTCCTGGAAAATCCAGTACCTAAAATTTCAAAATATTATCAAGTGCCAAAATTTTAGGTTAAGTCTCACCTTACTTTGTCAAATAATCGAGCGGTATGAGAGCATAGTAAACAAACGCAGTAATATATATAGTTCTGAAAAATGCAGAGGGCATGCTTATCAATTTTCTTATCAGTCAATTTAGCTCCGGATATTAGATAATTTTGTACAGGGGTTACGTTGGGTGATCTTCTACGTGGTCCACAATTTCTTATGCTTACGTTTTCCTCACAGGATGATAAAATAACTTTCATATTGAAGTATTCGAACACCTCATTTAAAGTTTCACTGGTATGACACTGTTTGAATAGCCCAATTAAACAGAAAACGAAATTATACAGGTATGGGACAGTACTACCGGACAGAACAGAGGGTTGTTTTCGTGTGGTAGTCTGATAGTACGAAACGAACTACCAGTTAACCTCTACCTACTAAGAATAATGGCGCATGAGCACAGGTAAACGAAGAACGGGGAAGTCAAATTGCAACTCTTCATGGACCAGAAAGAGGTGAAGAAATCCTCCTACCAACCGTATTCTTGAACTTGAACTTGAGTCTCCGATGATTGAACTCGGCCAAACAGATAGTGTGTTGTGGAGGGAAACGTAGACAGACTATGAAATGAAGAACAAACCAGTTCAAGTTTCCCGTTATAAAACCTGTAATCTCTATTAGTGGTTAGTACTCTACAATTAGGTACTTATCATCATACTTTCGTGCGGCAGCTCTAGCCTTAGTATGAAATGAAAACACTATTCCAGATATAAATACTTGTGCAATTTTAATTTACTCTACATGTTTCGAGCCAATTCAGCTCATCTTCAGGAGTATAAATCACATAAGTGAAGCTGAAAGCAACAAAACGCTCTAGCCTTAGTTTCTCTATTACCGAATATTGTTGCCCTGTTTGGCTCAACAGTGCCCATGTGCATAAATCAGAATTTATGAAAACACTCAGATAGGTCTATTTTTGATCCCAGGAGACATAATCTGGAATAAGAAGCTTGTTTATACTAGAACCCCCTGGAGAGGGTTGCAACCCTATCAGAAATTTGAATAGGAAAGTGTGTAGTTCAGTAGTAGTTAGTTTAGTTTAGTTTAAAAAGGGGTTACAGTTCACTGCGACCTCAAGGTCTATTGTGCGCCCTTACAGAGCTGTTCGGACCATACCCTCACCACTCGCCTTCCAGTTCCAGAGATCTGATGAAATCCAATATCTGTGAAGGCTTCAACGAGGCTAGTTCCTCACTTACAAGTTTCTGGCCAAGGCATTTTCACCTTAGGATCGCAATGGCAAAGCATTCCGTGACTAGATGAATGGAGGTTTTCTTCCTACTCCCCACAGAACCTACACTCGTCAGTGTCCACAATCCCATCCTCAACAGGTGCTTCCTGAGGCGACAGTGTCTTGTAAGAAAGCCAGTGAGGAGGTTTATTATTGTTTGTTTCTCACTAAGATCCAGATATCTTCTGGATCTTGCTGTTTCAAAGTTCCGAAGGAACTTAGTGGAATGATTCATCCTGGTAGATTCCGCCAGAAACTCCTTCTTATAGGTACATTTACCCTACCACCAAAAGGGTTCTGGGCCACTGACTGACATTCGTGCACCCTCTTTGGCAAGTGAATTTGCTCTCTTCGTTTCCTTTGATTCCCGAATGGCCGGGAACCCAGTTTAAAAAGACCCTATTTTTCTTGCCTAATTCATTGTGTTTGTTCCGGCACTCCCAGATCATTTTTGAGTCGATGACGTAGGAGCTCAGTGCTTTAATAGCAGCTTGACTATGGTGTATGGCTATAATCGAACTTCTGGACATTTCTTTCTAGATTTATATCTAGACATCTTTCAATAGCTAAGATTTCCGCTTGAAAGATGCTCATACAGGAGCCTAGCGACAGTGCACACTTGGTACTTGGCCCGTATATCCCAGCGCCAGCTCCTGTAGAGGTTTTGGAACCATCTGTATACCATTTTACGGTATTTTCTTTGAGGTTATAGTCGGTGTATTCCCGTTCTTATTCCTCTCTTTTACTTAGCAATGTCCTGAAGTTTTTCTCAGTGCTTACTTTCTTGATCATTACATCACTAGGGAGGTTCGCAGATGAGATGTAGTTGTTCAGAGAGGACCAGACTCTCTGATTCTTTATTCTCTCATTACCTGTACCTTCCTTAGATATTCTGAGGATAGTTCAGTAGCACAAATGTATTCATGTGTAGGTATACTACTCTGACAAGAAAGTATCCGGAAATTGGAAATAAAACGCGAAAATATGGAACTTCTTCAATATTCATTGAAATATGCTTCTTTGAAGCGATACACATGTGCCAACGTTTTTTGCAATCATGGAAACATTTTTTATAGGCGCTTTCAGGGATAGCCTTCAGCTCCTTCTGCGAATTTTCTTTTATGGCGTCTATGGAGTCAAATCTGGTTTACCGGAGCGGTAATTTCAGTCTGAAGAAAAGAAAAAAGTCACACGGAGCTAGATCAGCCGAATAAGGTGGCTGGTCGATAGTATTTATCGAGTGTGTGGTCTTAAAATCGTTTATGTTTTTGAAGAAAAGTAAGCTCTAACGGAACGAGATGCGCTGCACGCCCAATTTGTGCACCAAAATGGAACTAGCGGTTCACGAGAGATGTTGAGATCACGTGATCACGAGCTTCCTCTCTAACACTGGTATGACGATTTTTCGAGCACAACTTCCTTGATTTTTTCGACGCTATCGTTGGTTGAAAGAGGTCGGCTGTCGTCCTGGAAGAGGTGAATCTTCGATGATTTCGAACCGTTTTTGGAGACTTTGTACCATTCGTACACTTAGGTGTTTCATGAAACGAGTCTCCAAGGGCGTAGCCAGGAATTAATTTCGGGGGGGGTTTTGACATTTTGGCAGGTGACTTTGTAGGTGCTGAGAATTGTGAGGGTCGCTTTCTGTAGCAGTATTAAACAAAAAAATAGCTCTGAAACATTTCGGGGGGAGGGTTTGAACCCCCAAACCCCCCCCCTGGCTACGCCCTTGAGAGTCCCCAAAGCCTTTATAGCATTCGAAACTAGTCAGCACACGAATGTTGTTCAACACAAATATCGTATTCGTTTGAAGAGTTTCGTGCTCCTGAGTAACTCAAAAGCTCGAAATACAGCTTGCCATTGGTTGCGTACGAGCACTGGAACAGCTCGGGAGCTCGGAACTTTTCGAAACGAATACGATAAATAATAATTGAGTAATTGAGACAAACTCTTTGTCCAAATTTGTTTTTCATTGTAAAATTCGCCGACTTCCACTGAGGTCGACTGGTTTCAACAGCTGTTGCAAACAAACTAGTAGAAAGACCGCGCTCATGTTGGCACAGTAATTACGGGCAGTCCTACCAACATACAGAAACTTCAAATGGAATGAATATTCATAGTCTTTAAACGTTTCAATGCGCTTCCTAATCTAATGTAGTATAATTATCTCATTTAAGGCAAGACAATCGACGCTTCTGTAATTACAAGTGAAAAGATCTTCCTCAGACGTGTTCCATGAAATTCAATGTAAGGATGATGATTCCTTCATTCTTCAACAAAAGAATTCTAGCATTGAAGATTCAAGGTTTAGGCATTGTCCCTTAAACAATGGTTTAGGTATACCGCTTTTGTTTAGAATTTAGAAATATCAAATCCAGTCTGCAGAAATTTATATACAGGTTTGGAAATTCACATCTGAAATACCGATTTGGAAATTCACATCGAAAACATACGATATGCAATGCATCAGACAGAGAATTTCCCTCCAGTTGCACAGATGAATAGGCGAGATAATCAAGTGCGATAACTGAATGAATGCAACTGTCTTATTGCAATAATCTAGTCTCGTCTCTCTCTTATCGCAGTATCGCAGGGAACGTGCACTACACGTTTAGAATTTTTAATTTGTCAGGCTGCCCGTAATACACGATTCAAGTATTTACTGTTGCCTACCATACTAAAAAATTACGCTCCTCTAAAACGATAAGAGAGAGACAAGAATAGAATATTGAAGTAAGACAACGGAATTCAGTGTGTTACAGCACGTGATTGTCGCGACTATTCATCTGTGCAACTGGAGGGAAGAATTCTCTGTCTGATGCATTGTATATCGTATATTTCAGATGTAAATTTCCAAACCTGTATACGATATACAATGCATCAGACAGAGAATTATTCCCTCCAGTTGCGAAGATGAATAGTCGGAACAATCACTTGCTGTAACACACTGAATTCAGTTGTCTTACTTCATTCTTCTAGTCCTGTCTCTCTCTTATCGTTTACTGTAGGATCGGGTTATAACTGTTATAAGTTTAGGCAGTCAACTAGTAGGAATTGATTCTCACTAGCGCCATCTCGAACCAATCCTTGCGACTACCCACCTCGATAACACAGTATTCTCTGTCGATATTGCAGAAACCTTGGACAACAAACACGAAGTTTATCCATCATCCGATAGACGGATAGACGGATTTTGCAGTTTTCAACCGAAGTCTACGGCTAGGAAACGCTCAAATTATTGGTAACGATCTATCTGCGAAATGTAAATAAGTCAGAACGATTTCATGGCAACTGCCAGAGATGTATGAATAGGAATAATTTGAGTAAAGAATAATATTATGTCGAATGTAAGGGTTTTCTAATAAGAGGTGTTATTTGATATTCAAAAAAAATGCCATTTTTTCAATATAAATAATCGGATGTTTATTTAATTATAAAGAAGAAGCTATGCCGTTAATAGTGGAAATTAACATCAGCCAATTGACCACCAAGACCACGCTTACAGGAACATATCATTTTAATGAAATTCGCAAAGTGGCTGCCCTATGTCCTCGATAGCCTCACGAATTCCATCTTTGAGGTCTTGAATCGACGCTGGGCTATTGGCGTAGACCTCCTCTTTCACGTTCCCCAAAGGAAGAAGTCGCAAGGTGTTAAATCACAAGATCTCGGTGGCCAATTGTGATCACCTCTTCGAGAGATAACAGGGTCCGGAAAACTTTTCCCGCAAAAGATCAATGGTTTCGTTCTTGGGCTTGAGTTCTTGTGTTAACTGAAACTTTATAAGCCTTAAGACCTAATCTTTATGCAAAATACGGTGTGTAATAACGTTTGTGGAATGCCTAATTCCAAAAAACGACGAGGAATGGACAAACCTGGGTCTCTTCAACACCTTCGGCTACAGCAGCAATATTCTCGACTGTTCTTAAGCGACGTGCACGGGTTTATTCTCCACATCACTAACTTGTCCAACAGCTCGAATTTTTCCACCAATTTCTTTATTGCGGTCCGACAGGTGCTTCACGACGACCCAAAAAATGAGTTTACGAACTGTTCTCTGCCCAATTTTTCACCATTTTATAGTGAATTTTAATAATTTCAATGCGTTTTAAGAAGCGTGTATCGTTCCATTATTTTATTAATGGCGTAGTTTCTACTTGTCAAATGTCAAAAAAATGACAGCTTCAAACGTGACATCTAACGAAATAGCGGGCTATTCAAAATAACACTTCTTATTGGAAAACCCTTTATGTCTTATGCGAAATGAGAATGTATTTCAATATAAAATTTATTTCCAATTCATAATGCGGTCGACGGAAAAATCTAGCGATTAATAGTCAAGATATTTCAATCGCTGTCATTATTGAACTAGTTGGTTAAATAACTAGAAATCTGTGGTGGGAGAGACGTTAGGTAATTCAGACGTCATTGCTTTCTCACATTAACGTTTATTATCTGAAAAAGTATAAAAAATTTTGGCAATTATGTAGCTATCTAGGAAAAGAGTTTATTCGAATTCATCAAGTGCCACACGTTTCAGTCTTTGTGTTAATTCTGGAATTTCTATGTAGTCGTCTGTTTCCCAATCTTGAGTTTTAGTTTTCATCGAACCTAAGCTTGTTATGAAGGGTTTTCATTTGAGTCTATAGATAAGTAATTCTTAACTTCTGGAGGCACAACTTCACTTGGATGAGCATTCTGAGAGAAAGGAATATCATCACCCAAACCAAATATTGGCGATGAAGAAGACTTGGTGAATACAAAATTCTGAAAAAAAAAACTTGTTAGCCTATATACAGGGTGTCCCGGAAAATGTGGGAAATCTCTCGGATTCAGATAGAACATAAAAAATGAAGATGATAAGGTCCCATAATTTTTTTTCCTAGCGGCCCTCCCTACGAAGATACGACCTCCTAAATGACGCCACTGGAAATCCATTTTAGTGGAATAAGTTTTAACTACTCGATATAATTTGATGAAATTTTATATGATTAATAGTATTAAGGAAGTCTTAAATCAACGCACTCAAATTGCAATTAGCTTGTTCAGTTTACCAGGGGGCGGACTGGGTTGTACATTTAATGCTTACATTTTTAACACCCTGTATGATAAGGTGCTGAAAAAACAAAATTTGGATACCTTGAACATTAAGCTAAAGAAAAGCTTCTCTTGTTCAGTGTCAATAAAATGAACCGAATGAATAATGAAAGAAGTAATTGAAATTTATTCTACTAAAACGGATTTAGGAGGTCGTATCTTCGTAGTGAGGACCAGTAGAAAAAAAAAATTATGAGGATTATTATCTTATTTTTTTTGTTTCATCTGAATCTGAGAGATTTTCCACATTTTCCGGGACACCTTGTATAACGATGTCACTGAAATATTATTCGGGCTAATTCCATCATTTCTTCTCTAGTATTGTAATTTCGAAAAACCAATTTTTCAATTTCAACACCCTGTATTTCAGAAGCAATACGTCAGAGACCTATAGTTCATAGGAACTTTATGTCTTAAAATCATCTAAGGATGAAGATCCCGAATTTAGGGCACCTTATTCTGAAACACCCTGTTTATGTATACAGGGTGTCCAAAACTCGACTTCAATCCGGAACCGGTTGCAAAGGCAAGTAATTCTGGTTGTCAGAAAAATACAAAAAAAAATCTAAGTTGCATGATTTCGAAATAATGGGCATTCAAAAAAACACGCAAAATTCCACACCCTGTGACAGTCTTTTTGCTCCTGTTGCCACAAATATCAATTTTCCAAATTTTTTTTCTCGTAACATTTTTCCCGGAAGATGGATCGACGTCTTGGTCCTAATCTCGTGGCCGGCCAGTTCACCGGACTTAATCCATTGGACTTTTTAACTGGGAAGCAGTTAACGAAAAAGTGTATTCAAAGGCAATCGAAAATAAATTTGAACTACGGCAGCTACAATTTAACAAGTATATACCATTTTGGAATCCTTACTAAATGCGCAACTTTCGACAAAACATGCCAAACTTACGTAGTACATTTTTTTTTCAATACAGTCAGTTGAAAACTAGGCAATTGTTTATTTTGGATTTTTTTTCTGAGAAGTAAGCCCTATTTTTATGAAACCTAGATCAGTGGTATCAAAATTTTGATTACAGTTTAGACAAGCATTATTCAAGGTTACACAGCAAAAAAAGTTGGAAAAAGTTGATTTGTGGCAACAGGAGCGAAAAGACTGTCACAGGGTGTGGAATTTTGCTGTTTTTTTGAATGCCCATTATTTCGAAATCATGCAACTTAGATTTTTTTGTATTTTCTGACAACCAGCATTACTTGCCTTTTCACTGTGTTCCGGTTGACGTCGAGTTTGGGACACCCTGTGTAGTTATATTTTTTTGATGACATAAGCCGAGCTTTATGTTGTATAGCTTAGAAAGATATAAGGAATACTCAGATGAGCTCTCTATAAACTTACCTCAGGCAAACAATGATGATGCATACAATAATAATTATGGTTCTTCTCTCTATGGCAAAGTGTACCATCTGGAAAATATGGCGAAATTCCTAAATCATTCAACTCAATTCTAGGAGTGTAAAAAGTCCCAGAGTCCGCTCTCTTACAGAAGATGGCACAACCCATCCATATTCTCCCTAAATAGTTATAAAATTAATAATCATTATTGAATAACTGTACAACGACACATCGTAGATATACCTTCTCATGGGGGCTTGCAAAACCACTTCCTTTTGGATCTAATTCTGATAACACCTTGGAGAACTCTCTACATTTATTTGAAGCGTATTGAATAACACTGACACGTTTCTTGCATATCTGAAATATTGTTGACATGAAATTGGAATTTTTGGTATGAAACTAAAAATCAAGGCTGTCGCTAACCAAACTGCCCCCTAGGCAGAGACTTGAATATTCGGTGATTAGCTATTTTAACCGTGTGATCAAGTAATCAAGGCAGATTTTTAAAATTTCAACAATAACACAGGGAAATATTCCTTAACAAGCAAAAAATATTTCCATTAAAAATTCAACAAATTTCAGAAGTGACCTCTCGTCTATAGACGGCTGTGATTTAGCAAATATGCTTACGAGCCTTCAATATCCAATGATTCTGCAAGAAAAGATTCGATGGCAAAAAATGCTAACCAGATTAGACGATTCTGTAAAATACTATTTCTAACGTAGGATTCGATTAATTTCAATTTAGAAATTCAACACTTGGAAGTTATACACAAAAACAGCATGTATATCCTAAACTAAACGAATATACTCACGACACATTTCGAAGATTGATTCAAACTCTCCAAGATTACATGCCAATTGTACCTACTGAGAGCATGTCCACTCATTCATGAAACACCCTGTATATTTTAACCAGTTGTACTTGAACTATAACCTTTTATTTACCTTTTCATCTTACATGTGGCAAATTCAACGCTTGTGCCTTCACATCAAGATCCGTGTTACTGGTTTGGGTTGTTGCAGATTCTTCTTTTAGTTGTAAAACCTTTCGATTTTTCGATACATGCGCTTACAAATTCCTTCTTTCCATTGGCTCCAACCTCCGATAACCACCTGAGTTGGTGGGGAGACTTTTACTCAAGCATTCACCTCCGAAACATATCTGCAATGGGATATACTATTTTCAGTACCTTATTCAGTTAAAATTGATTTCTAAAATGGCTCTGAGAGAATAATCCATTGGATTCACGTCTGGTCAGTTCGAAAGCCACTGTGTGGTTCGAAACGTTGTTTTGGGAGTTTACCATTAGATTACATTAGATTAGAGGAGGGGTGACAGATCAAAACCGACCTTGCGAGCACCTTGACGTTAAGATATATTGTGCATCCCCGCGCTGTTTACCAGTCAGGCAGCAAAGTCTCAATGAACTTCACCACCTTTCTGGGGGCCACATCCATTACTTTTTCAGGCTTTAGGAACCAGGAACCGAGATGCCGTAGCCGTTTCTGGTGAACAGCTTCACAGTCGCATAGCAGGTGTCTGGCTGTCTCGGTGGCTTCCTGACAGAAGCGACATGTATTATCGGGCGCTTTTCCCATGTTTTTTAAGTGATACCTCACGGGACAGTGCCCAGTGAGAGCGCCCGTCAGTTTCCTCAGTTCCAATTTGCTGAGTGAGAGAACTTTCTAGGTCCAGCTCCTCGAGTAAGAGAGAAGTGACCTAGCTTGCCGGAGTTTACCATAGTTGCTCAAATGGAAAAATTTCCACGTCAGAAAACACCATATTCGGAAATTCACCACTTTCGGCCGAACAGAGTAAATCCTTCGCTCTCTCAAGTATTGTTACATTTTTTTGTGTTAACTTTTATCAAAATGCTTTTGTAAGTCTGTAAACAATAACATAGCAAATTTCTAACTAGCTAATCTTTCTGTAGCAGGTGCGCTATGGCTCGAAACTGGTTACACTTCGAGTGGCGGACACTGCATTGATTTATATTGCTCAATTATCTGGAACCTATATATGTGAACTCTGACGGATTTTTTGACCTACTTTTTTCAATGTCTATCTCATCTAGCTCTTTTGACTTTACAAGATCCCTTGACGCTACTCTGAGCTCTGCGTTTTTCGCTCTCACTCCTTGCCGAGGTTCTTTTGCGCTTCGCCGATTATACTCCCTCCTTACTCAAGTCGTGGGCGTACTCCTACCCTTGAATCCCTACCTAACCTGTTCTCATTAATACACTTATCACAAAGACTCAAATTCGTTGGTAGGAACCTGTTCCAGTAGGAATCACCGTGTGAAAAAACGTCATCGTTGTCAGACATTTCTGAGACATTCGGAGCATTATCAGATCTGGCAAAATACACTTCATCAGAGCCAATATCTTTTGCAAAAATGTGAACCCAATGAAAATGATGGAAATAACCTAAATGAAATTTCAATAAATGTCATCATCATCAAGAATTCCTCGTCTAAAACAATCCCTATAGCTTACCTTTTTCGCCCCACAGTTTGTACCATCAAGCGCTGGACCAGCAAAGTAGTATCCGCTTCTGTGAGGAGTTTTACACTGCAAGTTGTAGCAAATTGTCGATAACTCTTGATTAGGGGATACGACAGCATCTTTATCCCTCAACAAAATTTCACATTGCTGCTTCGCGGTGTATCTTTGACCAGGGTGGTCCAAAAATTTTTTATGATCTAGTTCCTTCGAATATTTTCCTCCATCTTTCAAACATTTCGCCCAGCTGAAACGTATACATACAGGGT
Source organism: Propylea japonica (assembly GCA_013421045.1). NCBI lineage: Eukaryota > Metazoa > Arthropoda > Insecta > Coleoptera > Coccinellidae > Propylea > Propylea japonica. The sequence goes on from CM024241.1 coordinate 61,292,226, forward strand.
GTTTCTGAATTGATGCAAAATATTAAAGGGGAAGATTCCTCAGAATATTTTATGAAAGAAAGTTCCCATCAATGTAGTTCCGGAAATGCATCGTTTCCAAGATACAGGGTGTTGAAGTTTTACTTAAAAACTGACTGAAAAAGTGGTACGCCACTGAGATTTTTTGAATTATTTGTTTAATTTATGATGAAACGTCTCTCAAGCGTTTTTTCCGTGTGGGTCTCCGTTTTTATGAAAAAAAAAACATCTTGACGTAGTATCTCTAGTACATAATGTGTTAAGGCAACGACAAACACGCGTTGAGATGTTTAATTTTCTTGAATAAAAACGGCACCCCACACGAAAAGAGAGCAGAACAGATTTTTTTTTATCACAAATTGAACGAAGAATTCAAAAATAATTGTTAGTTTAAAATATCTCAGCACGTACCACTTTTTTTAGTTAGTTTTTAAGTAAAATTTCAACACCCTGTATCTTGGAAACGATGCATTTCCGGTACTACATTTATGGGAACTTTCTTTCATAAATATTCTGAGGAATCTTCCCCTTAAATCTTTCGCATCAATTCAGAAACACCCAGTATGTTCATACATACAGGGTGGAACAGCCAAATGGATTAAATTCGATAACGAATAAATGAGAGCGTGTTGGGAAAAACGCTTTGACACGTCGATTTGTATTTTTAGATGCGCATTTAAAAAAAATATTATATAGGGTGTGATGTGACAGTGGCCTATACAAACTTTCTTATTTTGAATACAACCCCCTGTATATTATAAGTTTTGGATTCTTAAGAAAATTCTAGACATAATTCATGTACAATGTCCCATACCTATCTTCAACTGTTTCGGAAATATGATGTGTTTTCAGATGTATTACAAAACTTACATTAAAAAAAATATTTAGTTTCACAAATAATGTGAAAAAAAAATATATTTCAATGTAAGAGATGTATTGAGTGTAATGTAGCAAATTTGTGAAATAAAATAATTTTCTTTTTTTAATGTTAATTTTTGTAATACATCTGAAAACACTCAATATTTCCCAAACAGTTGAAGATAGGTATGGGACATAGTACATGAATTACGTTTAGAATTTTCTGAAGAATCCAAAAAAGTAATAATATACAGAGGGTTGTATTTAAAACGAGAAAGTTGGTATCGGCAACTATCACATGACACATCCTATACAATTATTTTTTTTAAATGCCATCTAAAAATATAAATCGACGTGTCCAAGCGTTTTTCCCAGCACGCTCTCATTTATCGTTATTCTATTTATTCCATTTGGCTGTTCACACTATAATATGATGTTTTTGAAGAAATGGTTGTTTGTTTTTGGTAGCTTTAATTTAGACATCACTTCAGCGCTACAAGACGACCATTTGGTTTCACCATTGGTACCCTATCTGAAGGTGACATTATGTAACCTTCTTTGCTACAAGTATTGCCCATACTATCATGATGCATACCTAAGCTGAGGACAAAAAACATTGAAAAACTTTCATTTGACCATTATAAGAATTGAAATTTAATACATAGTATTTCCATAAAAAGGACTTTTTTCGCCAAAGGCTAATGAAACCAATAAAAAATAAAATAAAAATGAATTTTTCCACGACCGTGCGTTTTTACCCACTTTGCCGCACTAATTTTAGTTAAGAAAGTGCCACTTCCCCGCACTAGTGGCCTACCTAACGAAGAACGTTACACAGGTCACAGTTTTTAGACTTCTATGTTTTAGAATTTAGACAATCCTTGGCAATGTTTCTAGCAGATTCAAGAAAAGGGATACCAACATAAAACGTCTTGGAGCTGGAAGTCACTGCTGTTGCTGAGAGTTATTTGGATGACTCCGTAGAACACAGGAAACTTCTCGAATAAAATTCATTCAAGTACTGACAACTTACAACCGATGCCGTCTCCGCCATCTTCATGCATTTTGCAATGTACGAGTGTAACTCTCAACAGCCAGTTACCACCAACTAACTACTGTAAACCGGCTATTCTGACGCATTTGCCGAATGCAAAAAATTGTTTCCAACATTAATATTAATAATAAATAGTGGATTTCCATGTTGTATGTTGGAATAAAAAATACATTCTCAATTTGCTTCTTGAATCTCTATGCTGTCGTAGAAATAATGTTTCTAATTCATGCGTAAAGTGTCTTTCCCGCCCTTGACTGCTTGCCCGAACTCCGCTTCGCATCTTTCGGGTCAACGGCAGTCGCGTGAGGAAAGTATCACTTTCCGCACTTTTTAGAAAAATAACTATTTCAGTTTTGAATTCATACTGAAGAAGAAAATAATCTTACTTATGTCCAATCTCGTGAGCCAAATATAGACACTGGTGAACCCAGCACTTGGATAGGCTTCCGAGGCATTTGTCGTGCCTAGCTCAGCAATCAGGCAGGCATATTCCCTTGGCAAACACCCCCCACTGTTGCCAGACCCATGGTAGCACCGTTTTTCTTACCATTTTCCATCGCATAAAAATCTAGTCTGAAATTAAAAATCCATAAGTACGTTAAGAATCTACAGGATTTTTGAAACATAGATAAATTGAAAATAGTAATCATCGAAATGAATACAATCTTACAGAAGATTGTATTCCTTTCGATGATTACTATTTTCAATTTATCTATGTTTCAAAAATTTGTTAGGTTAGCCTCCTTAAAGGCAAAGAATTCTTTGTTTGTCATTTTTTCTTTATCTTAAAATCTACAGGATGTTTGGTAATTCTACATGATCCTTCAAATGAGATACACAAGACGTCATTTTTGGACCATGCTTCACTAGACGAACGTCAAATTACCAAACACCCTGTATAACTATTTTATATTACCCAGATATGTAAACAGCCATATCCCAGTGATCTGGATCTGTATCTGAACTCGGATTCAAACTATTTTGGTATGCGCAGAATGAATCTAGTAGTTTGGACCGTTCCCCATTATGATGGTACATCTTTGATGGTTGGTTCTTCATTATATCCAAACGAACCAATGTTATTTCCAAGGGTACACCCAGGCTTGGTTGGTGGTACAAAGCTTGAACCTTCAAATAACGAGTCGCAAAATGTAATATAAACGGTTTTCCAATAAAAGGTGTTATTTTGAAAAGCTCGCTATTTCGGTAGACATTTTACAAGTAGAAACTACGCTATTAATGAAAATGGAACGATACACGCTTCAAGAACGCATTGAAATTTAAAAATTCACTATAAAAATGGTGAAAATTTGGCAGAGACGGTTCGTAAAACTAGAACACTTTTGGGTCGTCGTGAAGCACCTTGTCGGACCACAATAACAAATTGGTGGAAAATTCGAGCTGTTGGAACAAGTTAGTGATGTGAAGAATTAAACCCGTGCACGCGCTCAAGAACAGCCGAGAATATTGCTGCTGTAGCCGAAAGTGTAGAAGAAAACCCAGGTTTGTCCATTCCTCGTCGTTCTTTGAAATTAGTCATTCCACAAACGTCATTACACCGTATCCAAATCTTTATGCAAAATACGGTTTGCATAAAGATTTGGATCTTAAGGCTTATAGAGTTCAGTTAACACAAAACTCAAGCCGGCCGATCATCAACAACGTCCTGTCTTTGCTGATTAGGTCGTTTAAATGCATGAAAATGATCCGGAATTCCATCGAAAAATCATCTTGAGTGATGCGCCCATTTCCACTTTGGTGGCTTCGTCAACAAGCAAAATTGTCGCATCTGGGGATCGGAAAACCCAAGAGTTATTGTTGAAGCCTCTCTATCCTCAACGTGTGACTGTTTGGTGCGGTTTATGGTCCGGCGGAGTCATTCCCCTTACTTTTTCAAAATGAGGCTGGAGCAACAGTTACGGTGAATGGATTGCGCTATCGAGAGATGATTTTTTATGGCCGAACTTGGATAGTACTGATCTGGACAACGGTTTACTTTCAACAAGACGGCGCTACGTGCCACACAAGCAACGAAACCATGGATCTTTAGCGGGAAAGTTTCAGGACCGTGTTATCTCTCGAAGAGGGGATCACAATGGGCCACCGAGATCTTGTGATTTAACACCTTGCGACTTCTTCCTTTGGGACCTCGTGAAAGAGAAGGTCTACGCCAATAGCCCAGCGTCGATTCAAGACCTCAAAGATGGAATTCGTAAGGCTATCGAGGACATAGGGCAGCCACTTTGAGATTTTGTTATGGAAAATTTCATTGAAAGGATATGGTCCTGTAAGCTTGGTCGTGGTGGTCATTTGCCTGATGTTATTTTCCACTATTAATGGCATAACTTCTTCTTTATAATGAAATAAACATCCGATCATTCATATTGAAAATGGAATTTTTCTTTGAATATCACAATAACACCTCTTATTGAAAACCCTTTATTTATGGATTGGATTGATAAATTTGCCGTTTAGTGTATAAAACATTGAATTCATAAATCAGTCTTGGATCTCATGATGGTTCAACTTACCCCATTGAGATATGCCAAAAGCATATCTTGCAGCTTATTATAATTGTAATCCATGAAGGGAGCAAACATTTTATAGGCCGTTTCATCGAAAAACATTGCCAGTTCAAGGGTGAATCCCCCAACTGGTCTAGTGTTAACAGCTTCTTTCCTATATTCGAAGTTCATTTTTTTAGAAGAATCTTCTGTTATCAGTCCTTCATTCCAGATGTTTCCTAATGCTGGTAAAATATCATCAAGCGGTTCTTGAGGGAATATGGTTGCTTTCTTGATCAAATGTGGAATTTTTTCATCGAAATCAACTTCGTTCACCAAATCCAGAAGAGGTTCTCGAAGCTTCAGCAGACGTTGTAGTCTGTGTGTAAGGGGATGGATCTCTAGTGTTTCATTATTGAAAACTACAATTCCTTGCTGAAAATATTAATTGTTCGTATGAGAATATATTGTTAGTATATCTGTTGATTAATTACATATACAGTGGAACTTCCCTATAACAAAATCGCTAAATCCGCAAAAAAAATTCGTTATGCAGAAATTTCGTTATACAGAAAAGTTTCTCTAGTCGGCAATGTCGCAGTCGACTTCACTGATAAATTTAAGTTTTTCATTCAAACTACCTCATTTTAGACATTTTCGTACAACTTTCACACTAGCATAAGCAGCAGAAGGATCTCTCTACACGCCGTAAAGATTTAGTTTAAGGTCAAGATTTATTTCGTACGTCCGGAAAAATTTCGAAAAATACCTACTCTCATACCTTCTTACCAATACCCATTCAAGAGTGATGTTCTTTGAATATTTCGTTACAGAGAGAATTCACTTCGTTTTAGAGGGTGTTTTTTAACATGGAATTTGGATTCAAGGTGCAATATCTTGTACGAAATTCGTTATACAGAAGTTCAACTGCATATTCTACACTCATTTTCAAAAGTTTTGCACCCCACCTGTAAGTAGTGGTGATTAGGGGGAAATATGTCTGAGACGGCATAGTTGATGAGATGGCATAGAGCATGTTTCTCAGCGGACGTTCAGATTTTAGCGCCATTCGAATGTGCATACTGAAAAATAGAACACCAATCATGGTCTGCCTAGGTTACAGTTCATTCCGCTATAGTTTCTTGTCATTGCATGCAAAAGTAATTTACCGAGCTGGTTGAATATTTATCAAAGCGCAAGTTTTTTGTGTATTACTGGCAATAACGAGACCATTAGTCAGTATTAATGTTTCTTGTTTTATTCATACCACTTAGTATTGAAGTCCTATTCTATTTTTTGAATTTGCTTTCATAATTTTTGTTTTAAATAAAAAAACTGCAGATGTATGCTTCTGGGTGAGTTGGCATACATGTTATGCTGCTGAGATGGCATAGGTATGCCATCTCCCCAGACATTTCCATTTTGGGGAAGGCACTGAATGATGTTTTCTCAAAGAATAGGGAGTTATAACAGAGTTTCACAAAGACATTCCAGGAGCGAAGACAATATGAAGGAACGATAAAGACCGTTTCAAGACGAAAAATGGGCTGGTTATAAGTTGCGAAGACGATCAATGTGAACCGAAGAGTGGACAAATTATATTGCGGGCAATAAAGTAACATTTGACGCAAGCCTAGAAAATGAAATTGTAGATCATCTCAAAAATTTAGAGCTCAGATTTTTCGGATTCACAACCACAGACTCAAGAAAACTCGCTTACGAAGTAGCAGAAGCCCAAAAAATCCCCACCGTTTCTCATGAAAAGAAAATGGCGAGGTGGGATTGGCTGAAAGTTTTCGGAATCGTAATCCGAGTATTAGTCCCCGAACCCCAGAATCCACATCATTTGCAACAGCCACTGCCTTCAACAAGGTCCAAATTGAAAATTAGTTTTCGCTTCTTTCTGGTGTATTGCAATAAATAAATTTGAAGCTAATGATATATGGAATGTTGACAAGTCAGGATTTTCAACAGTTCCTTCGAAAAATTTAAAAATTTTTGCTACACTTTATTTGCGATATATGCAAATTGTAATTTGATATGTATGCCGTCTCACCAGAGTGTTGTGGCTGAGATGGCATCTGCAGGATCTTTTTCATTTCAATATTGTGCTTTCAAATCAATCAAATATTCTATTTTGAATGAATTTATTTATGAACAATTCGTGGCACTACCTTCTCGCCTTGTCCTCACCATCTAAAAACACTCACATGAAAAATATAACCCCACTCCAAAAGTATGCCGTCTCAGACACTCTTCCCCTAAATAATCAAGATCACAACATGTTGTTACTGCCAACAAAGGAACTTGTTGACAACCAAATAAACGATAACAAACGAAACAAAAAATGTGTTAATGATCGATTTTGTCAAATATGTGCCTTTCTGCGGATTAGTAGGTAGTTTTTCGTTTTAAGTACCGGGTAGTTGAAAAAACTGTATAATATGACTAGAAAAGAATTGTCTGAGTTTGAGAGAACTAGAATTATTGCTTTCAGGCTCAGGCAAGAAGGGCTTTCACGCCATCAGATAGCCAATAGACCGAACGTTATTCGAAGCACGGTTAGCAGAACGATCAGGCGCTCTGAGGAAACTGGTGTGGAGTAGACCTCGAAGTGGTCGTCCTCGTGTTACTACGATCCTGGAAGATCGGTGTATTGCCCAATCAGCCCGTATAAATAGGTCACTGGTGGGCGTGAACTGACATTTGGAAGAATGGAGGAATGGGCTATTTACAGATATGTCACGGTTTGGGTTATGAAGTGATGACTACCGCTTAAGAGTTTGGAGGGAACCAGGATGTCGAAATAGACCTGAGAGAGCTATTCAAGTTGCTTCTTTTCACGGTGGCACTGAAATGTTTTGTAAAAGCATAAATGTTTGGGAGAAAAACGACACTGATTCACATGTACAATTTAAAGTGAGTGGGACATTTATTTCATTATTAAGTTCTTTGGTTTCCAAATTTTGAAAACTTCGGCAACGTTTAGATAAGTTTATCCTTCATCAAGGCTTGTTATTCCGTGTTCCTTCGTTCCGAATCTCCAACAGATTTTAAACTTACCACAGACTGTGGTTGGCAAATGCTAATGGCTGCAACTGATGTGTCATCCTTATGAAGAAAATGGCAGTTTTTCGAATAATTGTTAAGTACTTCCATTTCATCATTTTCATTTGTTACGTAGGTTTTGAAATTTGAACCAATCAAATTTTTGTTCCTCTTGAGTTTCAATTCTAAGGGCCTGAAATGAAAATAATCATAAAGATATGTGTTATACAAAAATTTAAAAAAATCCCTGAGCAGGGGCCTATTGCACCAAAATACTTTGCAACTTTTCACTTCGCACTTTGCATTCTGACAAATTTCAAAAGTGGAAATTAGTTATGTTGTACAACATTTCTCTCAATATTTAATGTCTGCGGAGTAATTTTCACTATGCACTTGACTTTTCACAATGTATTTTTCATTTATGAGTGCGTTCCGTGCAACTTAATTCATTTGAAAAGTGACAAGTGCGAAGTGAAAAGTTGCAAAGTGTTTGGTGCAATAGGCCCCTGGTGTTATTGAGCTCTCGTTCATTAGTAATACTATTACCTCAAAATTTTGTATAAAACTTGAGATATTCATGCTGAGTAGGTATATGAGTATATGAATGCAACATCTCAGCACGATCGGAATGATATTTCGAAAATTATTCAAAAAATGAAATATGTAAAAAATCAATTATCAAAATAATTAATTCTATGATGGTTCAGATGATGGGATCCTATTTAAATTTTGCATGAACACTCAGTATATTGATCTTAATACATAAAATGAATTTCACTCAAATAGGATGTCTTGTTATGAAAATATGAAGTTTCTTCTTTTCAATATTCCAATTGATTTCTATGGTTCTGTTTACATTATGGATCGAAATTTTGCATGATGCTTACAATGAGCATTTTGCATGTGGCCGCAAACTTTCATTTCGATTGGTTTCGTTTTATCTGAGATACTGAAGAACAAAAATTTTGAATGGCCATATCTTATGGAACACCCTGTACGATTTGGCTGGTTAACGAACTTAAACGAGGCATTTGGGAACCGGACTAACCCTGTAAATTTCAAGTTTCTAGGACAATCCCTTCGAAAGTTATAGTGCTCGTGCCAAACGTGCGAGACGGACGACCCTACGGACAGAATTGAATTTAACACGGATCAGAAGTCGAATTCTACCGTTTGAGACAATTTTCGGCTCAAAATTCCAAAATTACAGATATTTGGGCAAAACAATATAGCACTCGTTTTAAAGGAACGCTCAAAAACTAATTACCTCAGAGTAAGAAATTATTTATTATATATTATTCATTTCTTACTCTGAGCTAATTACCTAATCTAAATTTATTTTAACTGAGTAATCCTTTTCCTAGGATATTAACGAGCGGGCGAAAGATTCTGATTTCACATAGTGGCTTTCTAAAAAATTTTATGTTTCGATTATAAAGGGTTTTCCAATAAGAGGTGTTATTTGAATAGCCGCCTATTTCGGTAGGTGTCACGTTTGAAGCTGTCGTTTTTTAACATTTTACAAATAGAAACTACGCCATTAATAAAAATGAAACGATGCACGCTTCAAGAACGTATTGAAATTATTAAAATTCACTATAAAAATGGTGAAAATTTGGCAGCGACGGTTCGTAAAACTCGAACATTTTTGGTTCGTCGTGAAGCACATTGTGGAAAAATTCGAGCTGTTGGGACAAGCTAGTGATGTGAAGAATAAAACCCGTGCACGCAGCTCAAGAACGGCCGAGAATATTGCTGCTGTAGCCGAAGTGTTGAAGAAAACCCAGGTTTGTCCTTTCCTCGTCGTTCTTTGGAATTAGGCATTCCACAAACGTCATTTCACCGTATTTTGCATAAAGATTTGGGTCTTATGGCTTGTAAAGTTCAGTTAACACAAGAACTCAAGCCGGCCGATCATCAACAACGAAACCATTGATCTTTCGCGAGAAAAGTTTCCGGACCGTGTTATCTCTCGAAGAGGTGATCACAATTGGCCACCGGGATCTTGTGATTCAACACCTTTCGACTTCCTCCTTTGGGGCCACGTGAAAGAGAAGGTCTACGCCAATAGCCCAGCGTCTATTCAATATGTACCTCAAAGATCGAATTCGTGAGGCTATCGAGGATAGAGGGCAGCCACTTTGCGATTTGGTTATGTAAAATTTCATTAAAGGATGTGGTCCTGTAAGCGTGGTCGTGGTGGTCATTTGCCTGATGTTATTTTCCACAATTAACGGCATATCTTCTTCTTTATAATGAAATAAACATCCGCTAATTTATATTGAAAAATGGCATCTCTTATTGGAAACCCTTTATTATGATAGATGTTTGAGAATCATCATGGAAGAATAAGAATGCTTTAATGCGATTCATGAACTTAGCATTCGTGTTAAAAAAACCGATGACAAATTAATTCGCGAATATTAGAATATATGTACTCACTGTTTGAAAGCAGAAAACTTGTAGTCAACGATTTCTTCTGCACTCTCACCCTTTTCATCTGTGTCAGCATCCCTTACATGTATCATAGTAGGTAAATACACAATTTCATATGTTGGTATTTGATACCTGTCACTATTTTGAAAATAATAGGCTAACTCAGATTCAGTCATATAATCATGTAGTGCTTCTACAGAAAAACAATGAACTTGGTAACTCAGTCTTGATAAAATAACTAACAAATAAAGAAACATTTTGACGATGTGTCAAGAAACAATGAATTGGTTTTTTGTCGTCTCCTCTTTATAAAGAATGCGTGGCTGGGGTAACAGTTATTGGCGAATATATGAGGGTACCATTGGTAAATTTGATTAGCATAATTTTTGAATAATTTCGAAGAACTCAGACATGACCCTTGTGAACAATCTTTCTCGAAAGGCAGGTGAAAGAACTAATCATCCTTGCTGGTTGATTCACATATTTGAATGACTATCATAATAAATGAAAACAGAATGGGTTCTTATTGTTCTGCCCTCAAAGCAAGAAGTAAAGAGTTTGATTCTTAGTTTGAGGTCCCAGCCCTGGTATACAGGGTGTTTTTGAATTGATGCGAAAGATTTAAGGGGATGATTACTCAAAAAATTTTATGACAGAAACGTCAGAAACTTCTCATAAATGTAGTTCCAGAAATGCATTGTTTCCAAGATACAGGGTGTTGAAGTTTTACTTAAAACTTACTGAAAAAGTGGTACGCCACTGAGATTTTTTGAACTCTCAATTATTTTGAATTATTTGTTCAATTTACGACGAAAAATCTCTCAAGCGTTTTTTCGTGCGGGGCTCCGTTTTTATAAAAAATAAAACATCTTTATGTAGTATCACTATATCTCAGTGGATACCACTTTTTCAGTCAGTTTTTAAGTAAAACTGTATCTTGGAAACAATGCATTTCCAGAACAACATTTATGGGAACTTTCATTCATAAAATATTCTGAGGAATCATTTCCTTAAATCTTTCGCATCAATTCAGAAAGTATAGGTACTTTATAAATATTTGATAGAATTATATGGTAGATGCCCTTTAGGATTAGACATTTTAGGACTTTAGGAGAAAGAGTATTTTTACATATTGAATTGAAATGGATATGTGAAAAAAACTGGAAGGAATCCACTAATTGAAGCCTTTGGAGTGGAAAAAATTGTTCTACTTATCCGTTTGCTATATCGTTGCCAAATGTCAGTAATTTTCGGTATTTGAGCCGAAAATGGTCTAAAACGATAGGGTTCGACTCCATGATGACGATTTCGTGGTCAAATTCAATTCTGTCCGTGGGGTCGTCCGGCCGTTAGCACAGATTCAAGTGAAATTTATTTTGTAAATCAAGATTGTTATATGAACGTTCACGCAAAAATTGAGGATAATTGCTTGATGTGAAGCATATAAAACTTAATTGAAATATTGAAAAGAAGAACATCCATATTTCCATAACAAGATATCCGATTCGAGTGAAATTCATTGTGTGTATGAGGATTGATAGACTGAATGTTCGTGCAAAATCTCAAGAGGATCACATCATCTAAATCACATAATTTAATTTTTTCAATTATCAAATTTACATATTTCAGTTCTTGAATAACTTCCAGAATATTATTTCGATCGTGCTGAGATTTTGCATTAATATATTTAGTATCAATCTCAAGTCCTCTACAAAATTTTGAGGCTATAGCTTCACTGCTCCACCAATGAACGAGCGTTCAGAAGCACCTCCACAGGATTCTCTTAAATTTTTGAAAATTTTCAGGACCTATGTCGCTCTTTCTAGTCCAGAATGACATACAGTGTATGACAAAAAGTAAGGGGTTTAATTAAATGCGTAGGAATCCTGTTGTTGCGCCCTCTATTAGTAATCTAAAAACTAACAGGATATTTGGATTCTGCATCCTACATAATCCCCGCATATCACATTTTTTCAATTCTTACCTCTTTGTCCAAAGTTATTAAAAAAACCAAATAAAAAATAAACTTTAATACCCTGAATTTTTAAATGATGCAGTTTCGGACATATATTCATTTAATATTTTATGGCCCTGTATCCCGTGGCACTATGGATGGTATTTTTTTGCCTGGACACCCTGTATAATAATTTAATAAATACCCTATTTTCCTGTCCATAGGTATACCTACAAAATATCAATTAGGTAATGGACTTCCTACGGATGGGTGTAAACACGGTGACTCTGAGAAGAAAAGACTCCCTCTTTTGGTTTCACATGATATATTAATAGCACTAATTACTACATTAACATCTTTCAGAAAGTTTTGAGATCCTTACTCGACAATATATGATGAAACAGCCCTGATTGAGATCAGTAGCAGACACTCTTGCAATCCAAATATTTTTATCGTCGAAAAGAACTTTGGTAACCAAAATAACATAAGCAACAATCATCGATACAAGAAACGTGGTGGATACTATCAAAACCTCATCAAGGAGAATTCAAAAGTGGATAATGATGATAACATTTTAAATATTTGGCAGGTTTTTGACGTAGTTGTCAAGTAACCTATATTTCTCCGTGATTCTGTGATTAACTCGTTCCGAATCCTGATAATGGGCCCCTTGTCCCCCCTATATACGCCACTGAGATTATCTAAAATCTTTGAGTTCATCGACGTGAAGAGTCCTTAAATGTCTTAGACTAGAGTTGGATCACCAAAAATGTTTCGTTAGTCACAAAATGGTGGATGAGCCTGTATTAATCATTATCATTTTTGTGCGCTCGTTCGACGAGCGCTAGGTATATGGTTTTCACAAATGTCTTTAATTTTTTAATTTTGAACCCAAAATGGTCCCAAACGGTAAGATTCGACTCACTGATGACGAATACGTGTCAAATCCAATTCTGTCCGTGGGGCCAGGGATTGTCCTAGAGACTTGAAATTTTCAGGGTAGATCCGATGCCTAAATGCTGCGGATGAGTTCATTAAACAGCAAAATCGTACAAGGTGTTCCATAAAATATGGTCATTAAAAATTTCCGTTCCTCAATATCTCAGACAAATGAAACCAATCGAAATGAAATTTTGCGGCCACATGCAAGATGATCATAATAAGCTTCAAATTAAAGGTGATTTCATGTGTATGTTATTGAACATTAATAACCCATTTCAATGTTCAATTTATGCAATTTCGATGTGCAATGCATTCAGAAGCAGTACTAGTACCTAATGTGACAACTCTACTCCAAAATAGAAATTCATATTATGTCCGATATATCTCTCGTGCAGAAAACGCATGTATTTCAATCAAGAACTTATACAAATTTCATATTGAGGTCGACAGAAAAGTCTTGTAATCAACTCTACTACTGACTATCAATAATACTTACTTGGAATTTGCTCTTAAGTGGGAAAACTTTTCAGGATATAACCAATATAAACATCTGCAATTGTAATATTTTAGGCCATGGTCATCTGCAATTAACATCATTTAGGCATCATCCGAATTAGAATATGATGTTTTGTTTAAATGAGTCGAGTAATTAATGAATTATTCCGTACTTTTTAAGAGCACTTCCGCTGGCAACATCGAATTTTTTATATATGTGTTGATTTCTATTTTTATTTCGAGTCTACTTCCTCCCGTGAAATTCTTCCATATCTAGGCTATTAACAGGAAATAAGATCCTAATTTTTCTTTTTCAGATCCAGGTATTAATAGACCCATATGCTTATTGAGTGTTCCTTATAAAATTTCAGCGATTGTTCAAGATAGAATCACAATATTATGATGATATTATATTGGGAAACATTGTCAGAGAGCTTTAAAAAAATATATAATTAAAAAATGTAAGAAATCCTTGAGCAGGTGCTTCTGATCTATCGTTCATTGGTGGAGCAATAATGCTATTACCTCAAAATTTTGTATAAGACTTGATATTCATGCTTAATATATCAACATAAAATCACAGCACGATCGGAATTATATTCTGGAAATTATTCCAAAAACTGAAAGGTGTAAGAACTTGAAAATGTAATTATATGGTTCTAATAATGAGATCTTCTTGTAATTTAGCATGAACTTCAGTATAGCAATCTTCATTCACAATTTAAATTTCAATCTCAAGTCTCTAGGACTAAAGTTATCGTGCTAACGGCCGGACGGTCCCAAGGACCTAATAAATCCGAAAATCACAGACATTTGGGCAAAACGATAAAGCTCTCGTTTCGGTAGAACGAGCGCTCAAAAACTAAAAAGACAAGTTTATTGGGTTTATCTTTTTCAGCGCTTGTTCTATTTAAACGAGTGCTATATCGTTTTTCAAAAATGTCCATAATTTGCGAATTTTGAGCTAAAAATTGCCTCAAACGATAAGGTTCGATTCACTGATGTAGAATCCATGTTCAAATTCAATGTTTATAATGAAATTTCAGAGATATTTAGCGAAATTGTCAGGGAGTTTTCGAAAAAACTAGAAATTGCACTCACTCAGTACCTCATTTTTCAGATCCAGATTGTTACAGACAGTTTATTGAGTTTATCTTTCTCAGCGCTTGTTCTACTTAAACAAGTGCTATATCGTTTTGCTAAATGGTCTGAAATTTTCGAATTTTGATCCAAAAATGGTCTCAAACGATACAGTTCAACTCACTGATCACGAATCCACGTTCAAATTCAACGATAACTATCGAAAGGATTGTACCAGAAACTTGAAATTTTCAGAGTACCTATGTTAAGTTTTTAATGACGTGGCTAGATCTTTTAACCATCATAATCCTACAGGTGTTCAACAAAATGAGGCTATTGAAAATTTTTGTTCCTCAATATCTCTGACGAAGCAAAATCAATCGAAATGAAATTTTGCGGCCTCATGCAAGATACTCATAAGAAATCTAATATGAAATATTATACGCGTAAGCCGGGTTTCACAAAATTCCAATAAGCTTGATTATTGAAATGTAATAACTTTTTGTGCAATTTTCAGTTCAGTTTTGACATAGACCATTTTACTTAATTCAAAATCAACAATTTGATTTCAATCATGCTTTGTGAAACCCACGGTTAATGTTAACAGAACCATAAGAAATTCAATAGAAATTTTGAAAGAAATCATTAAATTTTCACACAAAATTTTCGGTTCAGATGAAATTCATTTTGTGGGTGAAGATTTTCATACTGAATGTTCCTTCAAAATTTTGAAAGGATCGCATTATCAGAACCATAAATTCAATTTTTTTCTAAACTATCCATTTTTTTATCAATACAGAATTTGTCAATCCATCTAGTTGAAATTTTGCAGTAAAATATCAATAGCAATTCAAAGTTGTACCCTCAAACTTGTGGGAGTAAATCATAATTCTTTCTGTATCGCATCTTCTCAATTCAAATAAATCAATAAGTAAACTTCATATCATCAAATCAGACTCGTGCGAAAATATTTTCTATTCTTCATTCCTTATATAATATGATAAAATATAATAATCAGCATATCTTTCATTACGTATTCATAATAAATACGGAAATATGAACAAAAATGGCTAGAAACTGTCCTTATCAGAATCGAAAGGAAGTTTCAAAAGTAAATCAATTTTCGAGGTATTCAGGGAAAAAAGGGTTATTATTTTGATGTGACATTACATTACCTACTTTGATTTTCAATAAAGTGAGGAGCTGACATTACAGCATGGCTTTTTATATATAGGGAGTGCAAATAAATTGTTTGATCATTTGAGAAGTAAGATTGGGTTTTCAGCGATTTTTGAGGGATGGTTCTACTTAAACGAGTGCTATATCGTTCTGCCCCAATGTCTGTGATTTTAGAATTTTGAGCCGAAAATGGTCTCAAACGATAGGGTTAGACTCCCTGATGACGAATTCGTGGTCAAATTCAATTCTGTCCGTGGGGCAGTCCGGCTGTCTGTTAGCACAATAACTTTCGGAAGGATTGTCCTAGAAACTTGAAATTTTCAGGATGAGTTCGGGTCCTAAATGGCTTGGGTTCGTAAACCAGCCAAATCGAAATGAAATGTACGGTCAATTGCAAGATGCTCATAGCAAGCCTCATGCAAAATTTTGTGGCCATATGTGAACAGAACCATAAAACATTCAATTGGAATATAGAAAAGAAGAAACTTCATATTTGCATAAGAAGATATTCGATTCGAGTGAAATTTAGTTTGTGAATGTGGATCGATATACTGAATGTTCAATCAAATTCAATTGGACGTCGAACTGTCACATAGAAAAAAGTGAGGGATGAAACTCGAATATTTGGTGTTCTATGCCATCAGTTCTCAAATTTTTTTCGTTAAAAAATTGACACCTCTCAAATAAAACCCAAACTGCAAATAGCCTCCGTTTGCTTCAGAATTTTTGACATGTTCGCTATCTAGTCAATTGAAAAGAAAAATCTTTTTATTTCCATAACAGGATATCCGATTCGAGTGATATACTGAATGTTTATGCGAGTTTTCAAGAGGATCTCATCATCAGATCCATAGATTTCATTTTTTTAAATTATTTTTACATATTTCAGTTTTTGAATAATTTCCAGAATATTATTCCGATCACACTGAGATTTTTCATTTTAATATTTATAAGCAATCTCAAGTCCTATGTATATTGTGGTAACTGGTAATAGCCTTACTGCTCCACCAATGAAAGAGCGCTCAAAAGCACCTGCTTAAATTTTTTCATAAAATGATCTGAGGATGTACCCCTTTCTTTTTTGGTGTTATTCAGATACACCCTGTTAAAAAGCAACACATAGATACTGATGCATATTTCATAATAGGTAGGAATATCTTAAATTAACAGAACAAAACTATCTAGACGCGACGACCAATAAAGCATCTCTCGACATCAATTCCGAATGTACATGATTATGTCATTCTTCCTCCGAATAGTCGAAAAGTATGGCCTAATAAATAAAAAAATGTCAACAGCAAGCTTCATCATATGGCTCGGCTAATAGCCGTGAGAACTCCTTGTTCCGGTCCTGCGTCATAGGATCCGGCATGGAGCATTGCAATTGAGTAGGCATGAGATGAGTGATGTTCCAAGTGTTACAATTGTTACACTTGTGTTACAATGGTACGCAAGATTCTAAAATGATTCAAAAGGGTTACATTTGCGTTTTAACAGTTCCGCGACTGATGATTCAAGTAGTTGCAGGTAAATTCAACATAATCATAGTTTAAAAAGGGTTCACTGCGACCTCAAAGTCTATTGTGTCCCCTTACAGAGCTGTTCTGACCACCCCTTCCAGTTCCAGAGATCTGATGAAATCCAATATCTGTGAAGGCTTCAACGAGGCTAGTTCTCCATCCTTACAAGTTTCTGGCCCAAGGAATTCTCTACTTAGGCTCGCATGCCAAAGCATTCCGTGACTAGGTGAATAGAGGTTTCTTCCTCCTCCCCACAGAACCTACACAGGTCAGTGTCCGATAATCCCATCCTCAACAGGCTTCCTGAAGCGACAGTGTCCTGTAAGAAAGCCAGTAAGGAGGTGTAATTGTTTCTTACTAGATTCCGGCGGAGTTTTTCTTTCTCGGCTTTCTCCTTCTCCAGAAACTCCTTCTTATGGGTACATTTAAATATACTACAGAAAGGGTTCTGGGCCAATGAGTGACATTCGTGCGCCATCTTTGGCAAGTGTATTGGCCTCTTCGTTTCCTTTGATTCCCGAATGGCCAGAAACCCAGATTAAAAAAACTTTATTTTTCTTGCCTACCTCATTGAGTTTGTTCCGGCACTCCCAGATCATCTTCGAGTCGATGACGTAAGAGCTCAGTGCTTTAATAGCAGCTTGACTATCTGAGTGTATGGCTATATCGCACTTCTGATTAGATTAGATTAGATAGTGGTCGATCGCACGTTGATTACCCTTCTGCACTGCGACCAATAGGTCTTTGTGCGTTACCATGTTGAAACTACGTTTTTCCCAGGAATCTAACCTCTTTAGCAAAGCAGGTTACTTGCTTGTCTTGAACCGGATGTGTTCAAGGGCGGATTTACGGGGGGGGGGGGGGTAATGAGGGTAATTACCCCCCCCATGAATATCGAAAACTTTTGAAAAAGTTACGCAACGTGGTGCACATATTTTCATTTGTTTGTTTTTTTACTACTATTACTTTACTACTATTTTTTCTTATTAATTATTCCTCCTAAATATTTTGATTAAATTTTTTTCAAGTTTTGAATCTGATTTATCGATCTTGAATCATTACTACCCCCCCCCCCATGAAAAAAGCTATATCCGCCCTTGGATGTGTTTATCCAGTAAGAGTGTTTCTCCCTTTTTTCCCAAACGCCTACCTCTGCCCTAATCAGTGTAGGTGATCGCACTTCTGATAGTTTCTTTCTACTAGACATCTAGCTAGATTTCCGCTTGAATGACGCTTATACAGGAGCATAGCGACTGTGCACACTGGTACTTGGCCCGTATATCCCAGCGCCAGCTCCTGTAGAGGTTTTGGAACCATCTGTATACCATTTTACGGTATTTTCTTTGAGGTTATAGTCAGTGTATTCCCGTTTCCATTCCTCTCTTTCACTTAGCAATGTCCGTAAATTTTTCTCAGTGCTTACTTTCTTGATAATTACATCACAAGGCAGGTTCGCAGATGAGATGTACTTATTCAGAGAGGACCAGACTCTCTGATTCTTTATTCTCTCATTACCTGTACCTTCCTTAGATATTCTGAGGATAGCCTCATGGGCTACCCTATCAATCCCTAGATTTAGAGGTGTGAGATCTGTAATGACCTCAAGTGCCCTAGTTGGGCACGTTCTCATAGCTCCAGTGATGCACACTCAGGCAAGCCTCTGTACTTATCGAGCCTTTTCCTCGTACTTACCTGACTTGCCTTGGCAAACCAGGCTTCATAAGATAAAAACCTCTCTTCTTCTGAAAAATAGACCATTCGCGTTTGAAGGGCCTAAAAAAATCAAGAAAAGCTCTGAGCAGTGCTTTTGAACGCTTGTTCATTGGTGGAAGCAATGAGTCCCTTACTTTGAAATTTTGTATAGGACTTATAGATTCAAGGTAAGTATATGAATGGAAATTGCAGCTCGATCGAATCGACAAACTGCGAATTATTCGAACAAGTTCATAATTCAGAAAAAAATTAATTCCATGGTTCTGATCATCCGATCCTCTTGAAATTACACGCTTTTCGTTAAAAATATTACTTTGTACATGTTTTTTTTTCAAATTTTTCACAGAAATAATTAGATGCATGCATGGTATTTGTTAAGACTATTTCATGAGTAACAGATCATTTCTGCATGCATTATGTATAGATAATAATCTGACAATTATAGATGATAACTCGAAATTGCGCTTTTACGTTTGGCGAAATTGAGTTGTAAGTAATATCATAAAAGAATCTAATTTCCTTAAAAAAACACGTTACTAATAGTGTAATACTAGGTGAATGGGGGTTTCTTCCTCCTCCCCACAAAAACCCACACTCGTCAGTGTCCGATAATCCCATCCTCAACAGGTTCATCCTGAGACGACAGTGTCCTGAAAGAAAGCCAGTGAGGAAGTGTAATTGTTTCTTACCAAGATCCAAATATCCTTTGGATCTTGCTGTTTCAAAGCTCCGAAGGAACTTAGTGGAATGATCCATCCCTGGGAGATTTCGCCAGAGTTTTTCCTTCCCCAGAAACTCCTTCTTATAGGTACATTTACCTATCCCACAGAAGGGTTCTGGGCCAATGAGTGACATTCGTGGGCCCTCTTTGCAAGTGTATTGGCCTCTTCGTTTCCTTTGATTCCCGAATGGCCGGGAACCCAGATTGAAAAGATTTTATTTTTCTTGCCTACCTTATTGAGTTTGTTCCGGCACTCCCAGATCATCTTTGAGTCGATGACGTAGGAGCTCAGTGCTTAAATAGCAGCTTGACTATCTGAGTGTATGGCTATATCGCACTGATAGTTTCATTTTAGATTTATATCTAGACATCTATCAATAGCTAAGATTTCCGCTTGAAAGACGCTTTTAGAAAAGCTTAGCGACAGTGCACACTTGGTACTTGGCATGTATACCCGAGCGCTAGCTCCTGTAGAGGTTTTGGAACCATCTGTATACCATTTTACAGTATTTTCTTTGAGGTTTTAGTCGGTGTATTCCCGTTCCTATTCTTCTCTTTTACATAGCAATGTCCTGAAGTTTTTCTCAGTGCTTACTTTCTTGATCATTACATCACTAGGGAGATTCGCAGATGAGATGTAGTTCTTCAGAGAGGACCAGACTCTCTGATTCTTTATTCTCTCATTACATGTACCTTCGTTAAATATTCTGAGGATAGCCTCAAGGGCTATCCTATCAATCACTAGATGTAGAGGTGTGAGATCCGTAATGACCTCAAATGCCCTAGTTGGGCACGTTCTTATAGCTCCAGTGATGCACACACAGGCAAGCCTCTGTACTTTATCGAGCCTTCTCCTCGCCTAACTTGCTTTTCTTTACTGGAAAATAGACAAATTCGAGGGCCTAAAAAAATTGAGAAAAGCTCTGAGCAGGCAATGAGCCCATTACTTCGAAATTTTGTATAGGACTTGAGATTCACGCTAAGTATATGAATGCAATATTGCAGCTCGATCGAATCGACAAACTCGGAATTATTCGAAAAAGTTCATAATTCAGAAAAAAAAATCTATGGTTCTGATCATGAGATCCTCTGGAAATTTTGCATGAACATTCAGTATATCATTCTTCATTCTCAAAATAAATTATTCACTTGGAATATTGGAAAGAAGAAACTTCATATTCCCATAAAAAAAACTATCCGATTCGAATTGAAGTTTATTTTATGAATGAAGATGATACACCGAATTCAATTGGAATATTGACAAGAAGAATCTTCATATTTCCATAACAGGATATCCGATTCGGGTGAAATTTATTTTGTGAATTAAGAATGATATAGGCTCGCAATGGCAAAGCATTCAGTGAATAGGTGAATGGGGTATTTTTCCTCCTCTCCACAGAACCTAGACTCGTCAGTGTCCGATAATCCCATCCTCAACAGGTGCTACCTGAGGCGACAGTGTCCTGTAAGAAAGCCAGTGAGGAGGTGTAATTGTTTCATACCAAGATCCAGATATCTTTTGGATCTTGCTGTCTCAAAGTTCCGAAGGTAGAATGATCCATCTCTGGGAGATTCCGTCAAAGTTTTTCCTTGAATCCGGGTAAACAACATACTTTTACCACAGAAAACATTCCTATTATGATAACCTATTATGTGTCGCTCATATTGATGTTACAAAGCGTTACATCCACAATTGTGGTGTGTTACATTTTAGGGAAGGCCAAGAACAACGCTGGGCATGAGATTGCCGCCAGTAACCGAGCAGAATCAGTCTAGCGGTTCTCGGGTCCAGTTTGTGGAGCAGCACAGCCAGCAGAGCGGCCACTGCTCATCTCAAATCGTCTCGGGATATTATTTCTGTTCTCCCGTCTCGTTTGTTCTACACAGCATTCTACACGAAGTGCGCTTCAGTTCGGTGTTGCTTTTAAATAGACTCCTACTGGTGAAACGTTCGAAAAACTGCCAACTACCTGTTGAACGAAGGTGAGCTCAATCCATTGGTTCCCAACATATATATTGATATTTTTAACTGATAGATGTGTATCTCCTTTGGCCAATCAACGCTTCTTTTTGTTCGAAAAATCACGCAGCTTTATATTCAGCCCAGAATTGGTATATCTCTGGAATCTGGATATGTGTTGAGTGGGGCGAAAGATGCTGAAATGGTTACTATGGTAACAGGTGCTTCTATCTCTTTCTCTCCATTCATTCGTTCAGCTAAATCTGGATATTTTAAGGAGAATAGGAGATTGAATTTAAGGTGCAATTATTTACAGGAATTGTGTTATATTTTCATCAGTGCTCCGAAATATGTCATTGGGTGTGAATTTTTGAATAATTTGAAAAATTACGTTTAACTGCATGGACAGAGATACCGGGTCATTGCGATGCACTAACGGAACGAGGAAATTACCTGAGAAGTTAGATTTGCAATTTCCTGCTCATTAGACCTGGGATTTGATTGGCATCTGCAAAATATGGCTAAATTTAGTTATAAGCCTCAACATTTTTGAACTGAAGACACATAAATTGCTGTGGTTAGATAAAACAATTTGTTTAATTGAAGTTTTTCAAAATACAGAGGGATTTTCTGTTTTGTTCGAGGTTACTTATTATCGGTTATGTTATTGGAGCATTGTCAAATAACAACAGGTGGAAATTCAATTACGTACCTGTTTGTTGAGTCCTCAGACTCAAAAAAAAACTGCAATTTCAGTTGACGTGAAATTCTTGATGGTTGTTCTTTTATTGAAATATTATTGGTGCTATCTTCATCATTTTTGCTCCTTGTGTTGTACTCAATGTTTTGGCCAGCATTCCCTAGCCGTCGTCAGGAAAGAAGATAAGACAACAGAGACAGACCTGGTATTAAAAAATGAATTATGATTACTCAATGGCAATCCCAAAAAACTGAAGCTAAAACCTATCCAGCAGATTTTTGGACACGTAACTTCTTAGGTCTTTGAGAACCAGAGATATCCATTCCATTGATTGTTGCTATGTTTCTGGATCATAGAAATGTACCCAAGTCTCATCTATAGTAACGATTCGGTTTAAGAAGTCTACATAGATGCTTCTACCCTTGCACGCTTCAGGTCAACATTCAAACATTTGAGATTTCATTTTGCATAAATTTTTTTATGTCCAAATTGACGTGAACTATATGATGAACGCGTTCGTATGAAATATTCAGGGCATCAGATATCCGTTTTAACCCAATTCGACTATTTGATAAAATCTTGTCATGAACTGCAATGATATTTTCGGGGACTGACACAGAAACTGGACCTCTCGATCGGTCATGATCTTTAATGGAAATTTTTCCTATTTTGAAGCTGCAGTCCAATTTTTCCATGTCGAATACTAAGGGTATCAAGCATATCTCCGTTAAAGTGCTCATTGTCACTCATTGGCCCAGAACCCTTCTGTGGTATAGGTAAATGTTCCTATGAGAAGGAGTTTCTGTAGAAGAAGCAAACCGAGAAAGAAAAAATCTAACGAAATCTCCCAAGGATTAATCATTCCACTAAGTTCTTTCGGAACTTTGAAACAGCAAGATCCAAAAGATATCTGGATCTTGGTAAGAAGCGATTACACCTCCTCACTGGCTTTCTTCCAGGACACTGTCGCCTCAGGAAGCACCTGTTGAGGATGGGATTATTGGATACTGACGAGTTTAGGTTCTGTGGGAGGAGATAGAAACCCCCATTCACCTAGTCACGAAATGATTAGGTATTGCGAGCCTAAGGAGAGAATGCCTTGGGCGAGAAACTTGTAAGAGTGAGGAACTAGCCTCGTTGAAGCCTTCACAGATATTAGATTTCATTAGATCTCTGGAACTGGAAGGCGAACTGTGAAGGGTGTGGCCAGAACAGCTCTTTGTGGCACAATAGACCTTGATGTCACAGTGAACCTTAACCCCTTTTAAACTAAAATAAACTAACCCCTCTCAAATACAGAAACTTGATGATGGCTAATGGCTCGATACTCCAATTTTTCGCATCTAAAAGCTTAATCTGATAACGTCCGCGCATAATTAATAACAAAAACATGACGACTCAAAAATCCTTCTGAATTATTGGATCTCTTAAGACGTTGAGAACTTGAACACTGAATGACATCCAATTCATAATTTAGGAAGAGATTATGGAAAAATCTCACAGTGGGTTTCGTCAGAACGAGTGCACAGTTGTTTCTCGCTTTGGTAACCAAAGTAATGATAAAATGATACTAAATATACTCATAAATGCAACATCATACTCAACTATTGAATCGGTCATGGCACTAGGTACTAGGAGAAGAACAACCTCAGTGATTAATTCCTCCATGGTTTTCAGTATTTGGTAGAATGTTAAAAAGTAACGTAGTCAATCGTGTAAATTACTACTATTGGCAATACATATAATTCTATGCTTCTGATGATAGGATCTTCTTGAAATTCTTCATGAACATTCAGTATATCAATCTTCATTCACGAAATAAATTTCACTCGAATTGGATATCTTGTTATGGACAGATAAAGATTCTTATTTTCAATATTCCAATTGAATTTCTATGATTCTGTCCACTATGGTCCCTGGATTTTGCATGAGGCTCATTATGAACATCTTGCATGAGGCCGCAAATTTCATTTCGATTGGCATCATTTTGTCTGAGATATTGAAGAACAAAACATTTAAATGAACATATTCTATGGAACATCCTGTACGATTCGGCAGGTAAACGAACCTTACCGCAGCATCAGGGAGTTGAACCCTATCGCTCGAGACCATTTTCGGCTCAAAATTCGAACATTACAGACATTTGGGAGTGGAACGAGAGCTCAAACATGTTACTGAACCTGTCTCTGTTACTCAATGTTCATTTAACAATAAATAATACCTTGTATATTTAGATGGAATCTGACACTTAGAGAAAACTTATATGAGAAGGATTCATAAAACTTGAAGAGAGCCCTGACGTGAAGTCAAAAAAGCTTTTTTGTGATTCTTCATATTGGAAAAACTATCATTCAAATTTGAATATCCTGGAAAGGGCTATTGCTTTCATTCTATTCATTGATGAGTTCATCTTCTTCATTAAAAGGAAACAGACTTTTCGGCAAACCTGTAGTACGCTGTCCCCTGAGAAACAAGCACACAATAATGAATGATTCATTGATAAACATGATTCTCATTAAAATTCACTGAAAAGCATGAATTTTTTTGAAATAAAAATAAATTATCAATTATTTGGGTACTAAAAATATGTTACATAAAAAAAGGAAGTCATTAGCTTATTAGGTCTTAAACCCAACCAATAAGTGTGATAATGTGATGGTATCCATTTCGCGAATCGTTTAGGAGATATTGTGTCAGTTGCAGGAACGTCCATTAAAATTTAAAGGTCCATTAAACTCTTATCCTCTATTATTACAAGGAACTAATGGAGGATTAAGGGTTTAATGGACCTTTAAATTTTAATGGACCTTCCTGCAACTGAGCAATTATGTCATGATAAGTTCGATTAATTTATGTAAATTTTCCCATTATTTTAAACACAGAATTTTTTTGTAATGCAAATAAAAGATATCCGTGATATTACATAATTCATGGAAACACTTCGAGAAAATGTACTGCTGATGAGCTGCATATAATTGATCTAGACACGAAAGGATCAAAAAACAATTATGATCAATTTCAAACCTGTCATTTCAGATGGAACTATCAAGTTCACTAAATAATATGTATGTGTATTTTCAACAGAACCTCAATTACTACGAGTGAAATCACCTCAGAATTAATTCATACATTATTATTATATTATGTCAAATCAAGTAAAATTTGTTAACAAGCTGATGACATCTTACTGGACTTTAGTTTGAATTGAACAGACGACTATTTCAAACGATTCTCCTTCCAAAAAAATGGCATATCTGCTAGACCTCACCTTTTTGTGAATCAATTTAAAACATTCCAATGCAGACAATTGAAATTCTATTAGCGTAAAGGGTCAGTGTTCTCATACCCCTAGCAATCGGCTATCACACTCCCTGCTAAGGGGAGCATTCACTCATCCCGGATAGCAAAGGGGATTGAGCTCTGAGGTGTTCGGTGTTCTTCTTCTCCTGGGTCCTGGTTCGTTCGTCCTTCGTTCCTTGGTCCTGGATTTCTTGATTGATGTCCTGGTAGTCTGTCTTGTAATGTTTCCCTGCATGGTTGTTCGCACGATTCATAATGACTTACAAACTTTCTTACAATTCCAGTAGTACCGAGCAGAAATGCTTTTTGCATTACTTCATGAAGGCTTGATAATGAAAGAAAGACTCTTAAGCCCTGGTTACATTGGTAGAGTTATTATTACGCGCTCGTTCTCCTTAAACGAATGTTATATTGCTTAGCCCAAATGTGTGTAATTTTCGAATTTTGAGCCGAAAATGGTCTCAAACGATAGGGTTCTACTCCCTGGTGACGAATTCGTGGTCAAATTTCAGTTCTGTCTGTGGGGCCGTCCGTCCGGCCGTTAGCACAATAACTTCCAGAGAGATTGTCCTAGAGGCTTGACATTTTCAGGGTGAGTTCGGTTCTCGAATGGCTCGGCTATGTTTGTTAACCAGCCATATAGTATAGAGTGTTCAAAATTTTTGTTCCTCAATATCTCCGACAAAACGAAACCCATCAAAAAGAAATGTTGCGGCCATATGCAAGATCGTTATAGTAAGCTTCATGTAAAATTTTGTGACCACAGTGTGAACAGAACCTTAGAAAATTCAGTTGAAATACTGAAAAGAAGAAACTTCATATTTCCTCAAAAAAAATATCCGATTCGGAATGAATTTATTTTATAAATAGAGATTAATACACTGAATGTTCATACAAAATTTTGTGACCATAGTGTCAACAGAACCATAAAAAATTCAATTGAAATATTGAAAAGATAGTTATTTATTATACAAGGGAAAAAAGTATCAGATTTTAGCTCGAGGTTGTGTTGTCTCCCGACGCGTAGCGGAGGGAGACAAAAAGCCGAGAGCTAAAATCTAATATTTTTCCCGTGTATAATACACTATTTTTTTCTGTGACAGGAAGAACGACCATTTAAAAGTGAAAGAAAAATATAACTGTCTACGAAATTACTTTTTCCCGGCTACATAGAGAATCATTTTTTTGACAGGGAAAAAAGGAATTTCGTAAAAAGTCATACTTTGTGACCTGTCAAGAGACATAAAATGTCACATTTTTTTCCCGTCACAGAAAAATAGTTATTTATTATACAAGGGAAAAAAGTACTAGATTTTAGCTCGAGGTTATATTGTTTCCCGACGCGAAGCGGAGGGAGACAAAAAACCGAGAGCTAAAATCTACTATTTTTCCCGTGTATAATACACTATTTTTTTCTGTGACAAGAAAAACAACGATTTATTAGTGAAAGAAATATAACTTCTCACGAAATTACTTTTTTTCCCCGGGAAAAAAGTGAGTACTTTTTTCCCGGCTACATAGAGAATCATTTTTTTGACAGGGAAAAAAGCAATCTCGTAAAAAGTCATATTTTGTGACCTGTCAAGAGATATAAAATGTCACATTTTTTTCCCGTCACAGAAAAAAAGTATATTATATTATAAGGATTAAAAGTGCATATTTTTTTACGAGCAATATTTGCAGTTGCGAGGCGCAGCCGAGCGAATGCAAAATTGCGAGTTAAAATAGGCACTTTTAATCCGAATAATATATACTATTTTTTCTCCAACCAAGTCAAAATTACAATAAAATTGGTTTTAGTGAAAAATCGTTCATAATTTGGTTATGAATTTGAACACAGAATCATGACAGTGATTGTCAAGTAGACTTCAAATGCATTTACTTTTAATCCAAGGATTAAAAGTAGCGTTTTTAATCCTAGGATTAAAAGTGTTGCTAAGTAACGAGTGAATTTTTGTACGGTAAGGAAATTTATGACTTTTGCACCTGAAAATAGTACAAAAATGTCAACATTTTTTGATGGTTGGAGAAAAAGAATATTTTTATTTCCGTAACAGGATATCCGATTCAAGTGAAATTTATTTTGTGAACCGAAACTGATATACCGAATGTTCATGCAGAATTTCAATAGGATCGCATCATCAGAACCACAGAATTTAATTTTTGTAATGATTTATTTTTTACATATTTAATTTTCCGAATAATTTCCAGAATATCATTCTGCACTTATATATTTGGTATCAATCTCGCATTCCATATAAATTTTGCGGTAATAGTCCTATAGCTCAAAAAATCCTCTTCAGGGCTTTTCTTAAATATTTTCACTTAAGGTCAGGCCATTTTTCAATTTTCATTAATTTTTCACGTGAAACCATTCTGGAAGTATCACAGTATTGGTGGAAATTCACCTCAGTATACAGGGTATTTTATTAATGAATGTATATTGAATAACTGCAGAGAACTCCAAAAAAATATTTATGATTGGTCGAATCAATATCTTCAACTTTTGACCCAGTCGGTATAATTGATTGCTATTTGGAACATATGATTCACTTCCACAGGTCAATCGGTTCATCTTTAAACTGATAAAGATATATTATAAGACAAACATGAGACATCTGCCCAGCTCAAATTCGATGTATTTTTCACCAATTTAAATGTTTGAAGTTCGATGGGATATTCGAAAAAATGCTATCAATATTCAATGGAAATTAGTAGATTATGCCAACATAACGTAATTTTGATCATAGAATGTTCAGAAATCATATTTATCATTTCATTTACTTAAACAGCGGGCCAAAAAAATTTACGTAACTCTTCAATAATTCAAACCAGATGGCCTCCTCTTGCTTTGAGCCGAAAATGGTCTCAAACAACAGGGTTTCGAATTCAATTCTGTCCGTAGGGCCGGCCGTCCGTTAGCACGATAAATTTCGAAGGGATTGTCCTAGAAACTTGAGATTTTCAGGGTGAGTTCGTTAACCGTGACCGTGGAATCATAGAGAATTCAATTGGAATAATAAAATAAAGAATCTTTTAACAACAGGATAACCAATTTTCCTGCAAAATTTTGTGGACATTGTATCAATAGAATCATATACAATTCAATTGGAATATTGAAAAGAAGAATCTATATATCTCCAATACAGGAAATCCGATTCAAGTGAAATTCATTTATTAATGAGAATTGAGATACTGAATGTTCATGCAAAATTTCAAAAGGATCGCATCATCAGAACCATAGAATTTCTTTTTTTTAATTATTCATTTTTTTACATATTCCATTTTCTGAATGATTTCCAGAATATAATTCCGATTTGCTGAGATTCTGCATTTATATTTTTGGTGTCAATCTCAAGTCCCATAAAAAAATTCGAGGTAATGGTCTTATGGCTCCACCAATGAACGAGTGTTCAAAAGCTCCTCCTCAGGGCTTTTCTTAAATTTTTATAAATGTAATACATCACACTTCTCAATGTCAAAATACCTGGACGAACTCAGAGCGGATTTATATTTTATTTATTCTCAACGCGCAATTTAAGACACCTTTACATCATTGAATGTTCCATCATCAAGAACAACAACATTGTTTTCTTCGTTCACGTGGAAGAAATATCCTGCATTTGTTAGCTTATTCCACGATATAGTCATAACTCATAGAATATTCAGTAGCATAATAATTCAAGGCCGAGTTCATACTAAAAATTTCGAAAAAGCCCTTTCATTTAAACAGTCAATATCTAACAAGTATTATACTTCGAAAAATCGTTAAACATATCTATTTGCTTTAGAATAGGTAATTTTACTTGTCGATAAGTTTTTGCCACTGATATTAACTCAAATATTTGTCCTTTAATCTACCTATATCCAAACAAGTGAAACAGACAAACACAGCTTTTAAAAACAGTTTTATCCCACATCGATTTTGAAACTAAATAAAAGTTACAATGAAATCTTCATTTCAAGGTGAATTGAAGAAACCTGTTTTAAAGCCGATGCGCTAGACCGATCTAAAAGGAAATTATGTATGCGATAGTACTACGCACATTTATGTCAAGAAAGAATGCTCATGCTCCTATGAGGAAATCGCCTGTGTTTGCATATTATGTAATGATAAAGGAGTTCCCTTGTTATATTGACATTTTCCTCCAGATATCGACATATTTATTGGGTCGATGATAAAATGATATGAAACTCCTGTATCCATACATTTTTTGAGAACGTGAACCTCTTGAAATCAAGCGGAAATAAACGAAATTTACTCATATTTACAGGTAGGACGATAATTATAGCATTGTTGTTCAAACAAGTTAATTTTTTAACTCGAAATATCCATATTTTCTTTATTGAAATTATTTCATTCACTAGCAAAACTGAAAAAAATGTAGTAAAATAAAACCCATGGAAAAGGCTGAAATAAAAACAAAAGTCCTGAGCAGGTGCTTTTTAGCGCTCGTTCATTGGTGGAGCAATGAGGTTATTACCTCAACCTTTATATAGACCTTGAGATCGATACTGAATATACAGGGTGTTTCCTAAACATGCGGCGAAAATCAGGGGGTTGTTCCTTGGACTATTTTAAGCATGTTTTGTCCTTTGATGATTTTTGAAAAACCTCTTTGTTTCGAAGATACAGAGCGAACAACATTTTCATATTTTTAAAATTAATAATAGTTTAAATAAAAATGCGTACCGTACTGTGTTTACTAAGCAGGTACAATTTATTTTTAAATTTGTTTAACAACATTCCAATTACTAAAAACGGCCAGTTTTTTGACTTAAAATTGATAAGTTCAGATGGTAAAGGAATACAGATTAAACACGGTTTTCATTTGAATTCGTTTTTTTGGCTAGAGGTGGTCATTTTCAACAGTTTTTGTAGGTTAAGTTAATTCTCATGTAATTTTTCATAATAAAATGTTATTATCTAAAATTTTGTTTCCCCTATATCTTCGAAACAAAGAGGTTTTTCAAAATCATCAAAGGACAAAATATTCTTAGAACAGTCCAAGGAACAATCCCCTGAATTTTTGGCCGCATGTTTAGGAAACACCCTGTATAAATGCACAATCTCAACACGATTGGAATAATATGCTGGAAATTGTAAAAAATTGACAATTAAAAAATTCAAATTATATGGTTCTGATATTGCGATTCTCTTGAAATTCTACATATCAATCTTCATACACAAAATAAATTTTACTTGAATAGGATATCTTGTTATGGAAATATGAAGTTTCTTCGTTTCAATATTCCAATTGAATTTTTTATGGCTCCATTTACACTATGACCACAAAATGCAACATTTCATTTCGATTGGTTTCGTTTTGTCTGAGATATTGAGGAAAAAAATTCGAATGGCCATATTTCGTAGAACACCCTGTACGATTTGGCTGGTTAATTAACTTAACCGAGGCAATTGGGAAACGAACTCAAGTCTCTAGGACAATCCCTTCGAAAGTTATCGTGCTAACGGCCGGACGGACAAAATTAAATTTGACCACGAATTCGTCATCTGGGAGTCGAACCTTATTGTTTGAGTCCATTTTTGGCTCAAAATTCGAAAATTACAAACAGTTTAACTAAAACGAGCTCTCGAAAATGATAGGAAAAGATATTTAGAAGTCTTTAGAAGTCATAGTGGAAAAAGTTGAGTTGCAGAATTGAAGGTAAACAAGATCTATACTTTTTCTTCACAACTTTTTTATTTCAAAATATTCCTTTATTATACTTGAAGTGACCTTACATCGAAAATCACATAACTATGATTAATTTTCTCAGAAAATGAAGGGAACTTTGCTGCAGCTGTGAATCTGGATGGAACATTTTGACAGTAGACTGCCGAAAACGTTATTTAAAACGCACTAATTTTTGCTCAAGTTGTTTTTTCCACATTTTTAGATCCATGACATTTTGAGAATGAATGTGTTCATTCCAAACCATTTTTCGGCAATGGACTCCCAAAATTTTACATCCTGTTTCACAGCTTCAGTAAAAAAGTCTGCAATTTCTGATAACATTTACCTAGTAATGTAAACTCTTTATTTTTTGAGGAAAATATATTTGTAGGAATTCATTTTTATTTTTTTAGTCAATATAAGTAGAAAAATGAATATTTTGAATCAAAAAAATTACAGTTTGTTCGGAACATAAAAAGGTTTTTGCAATTTTTCGCATGAATTTTGTTGTCGTGTAAAAAAGTGTCAGTACAGAAGTTTTAAGTCTCTTCACTACCTACAACTTTACTGTACATTGTTTAAAATCGACATGGTTACCCAAATAAAAAAATCATATGCAGTTTTATAATATTAATAATAATAATTCACGTAAATGAAATTATTTACGTAAATTTCGATAATTGAAAACGTAATCAGAGGATTTTGAGAACTTGACTCGAAGATTTGTTTACTAAATACTTTCAAATGAAAACAATCAATTCGTAATTTCATTTTATCGATAATTTGATTAATACCCACGTTCTAGAAACGTAATATTAAATGAAGTCATTATATTCACACTGACCGGATTTGGAGTTGATAAGCCAGAAATAAATTCCATTAATAAATCAAATTCACTTCGTTATCATTGAATAGACTTTTTTAAATAAAATTTATGGAAATGTATCGAATATTTTGTACATTACTATTTTTAACGTGAATCTACTCACATTATTCTTATCACTGGTGAATCCTGTAAACAAATTCAGAGGTCTTCAGTTACGAACCTTGCGTATTTTGAATGACTAAAGACGTCAGAAGTATCCTTATTAACGGGTGCTATATCGTTTTACCAAATGTGTGATTTTAGAATTTTGAACCGAAAAAGGTCGATAAGGTTCGACTCACTAACGACAAATCCGTGGTCATATTCAATTCTGTCCATAGGGCGGTCCGTAAACATAATAACTCTCGAAAGGATTGCTATAGATCTTGAAAGTATGTTACTGAATGCCGCGGTCGAGTTTGTTAACTAGAAAAAATCGAACAGGTTGTTCCATAAATTATGGCCATTCAAAATATTTGTTTCTCAATATCTCAGGCAGAATTAAACCGATCGAAACGAAACATGCAAAATGCTCATAATAAGCCTCATGCAAAATTTTGTGGCTATAGTGTTAACATAACCGTACAGAATTAAATCGTAGTATTGAAAAGGAAAATCTTTATATTTCCCCAAGAAATTTATCCGATTCGAATGAAATTTATTTTGAGGATGAAGATTTCAAGAGAATCAAAGATTTCAAATTTTTTTTGAATTATCTATTTTTTCAAATAATTCAGTATTTGTCAATTCGATCAGGCAGAAATTTTGCAGTAAAATTTTCAATACCAATTCAAAGCAGTGCCCAAAGATTTGGAGGCTTGCGTTAATACAATTATAGAAAAGTCTTTTGTATTATCACTAATATCGATATGATACTGCCCGTATTTTTAAAATTGTTCAGTAAAAGTTATTTAATCAACTAGGTTATTAAAGACAGCGACTAATGGTCAAGGTATTTTAATGCGTGAGCGGAGCGAACGCGTTAATAGTCCGAGACCATTAGTCGCTCGATTAATAACCGAGTTGATTACAAGATTTTTCCGACGATTTCAAGCTGAATTGTGTATGAATTCTTGATTGAGATTCATTCTCATTTTGCATGAGACTCACATTTGACATAATAAAATTTCTATGTATCTATGTTCCCTTAGAGTTTTGACATTTTTCGTACTGCTTCTGAATACTTTGTGATCGGTTGCCATGAGGATTGCACATTAAAATAGCAGGAAAGTGAGCATTAAAATGGGTCATTAATGATCAATTTCGTACACATTAAAATCACTTTTTATTTTGAGATCCACGGAAAAATAAATAAATGAATTGAGGTTAACTTGACTGAGAAAAACTATGCTGGTATTTTCAATTTATTGATTTGTGAAAGAGGCTACAGAAAAATTATATTATTAAAGCTAGGTTTTGAAAGAGTTCGACTCTGTTGATAAATGAAATGCCTTTATTCTTTCGGTTCATTTTTGAGCTCTCGTTCTACTCAAACGTTTTGACAAATGTCTTTATTTTCGAATTGAGTCAAAAATGGTCTCAAACGATAAAGTTCGACTCCCTCATAACTTAGCGTGGTCAAAATCAATTCTGTCCGTGGGGCCGTTAGAACGATAACTTTCGAAGAGATCGTCCAAGAGACTTGAAATTTTCTGGGTGAGTTGGTTCTCAAATGCTGCGGTTAAGTTTGTTAACCAGCCAAATCGTACAGGATGTTCCATAAAATAATTATATTCAAAATATCTGTTCCTCAATACCTCAGACAAAACGAAACCAATCGTAATGAAATTTTGCGGCCACATGCAAAATGCTCATAAGAAGCCTCATAGGAAATTTCGTGACCAAAGTGTAAACGTAACCATAGAAAATTCAAGTGGAATATTGAAAAGAAGAAACTTCATATTTTCATAACAAGATATCCGATTCTAGTAAAATTTATTTTGTAGATGCCGATTAATATACTGAATGTTCGCGCAAAATTCCAAGAGGATCGGATCATCAGAACAATAGAAATTGCAGTGGAATATTCAACAAGAGAATCTTTATATTTTTATAACGAAATATCCGATTCGAGTAAAATTCATTTTGTTTAAACAGATTGTTATACTAAATGTGCATGCAAAATTTCAAGAGGATCGCGTAATCAGAACATAGAATTTAATATTTTAATGGTCGATTTTTCACATATTTCAGTTTATGTATAATTTCCAGAATATTATTCCGATCGTGCTGAGATTTTGCATTCATAAATTTTGTATCAATCTCACGTCCTATAAAAAATTTTGAGGTAATAGCCTCATTGCTTCACTAATGAACGAGAGCTCAGGTCTTTACTTGAATTTTTTGACATAAGACATGAAATCAAATCCAAATCCACATCAACTTTGTGAAACTCATAGCAAAATCCTGAACACCTAAACGTATTAACGTAAGTTTATATAATAATAATATAATAATAAGATTAGGTTCAAAAATCTGCTTCAATTCTATCCTTTAAGTCAAGGCTGTCCAAAGCACGGCCCGCGGGCCGCATGCGGCCCGCAGTCAATATTTGTGCGGCCCGTGGTATATTTTTAATATTAGAATGGAAGAACAATTTTATTATTACTATTATGTAAATTTTTGTTGGTAGCAATGATTTTATGTTATATGGTTTTATCATTAAAAAACTCAAACCTATGGAGATTTGTTATTACAACTCCGAAATAAGATGGCCTAGTGCTGGGCGGCGTTTTTTTGCTTTACGAGAAGAAATAATTTTATTTCTAAAAAATGAAATGAAATCAGACACTTCGGAACTGCAAACTTCCATGCAAGATCCTTTATTACTGGCCGATCTTGCGTTTTTGACTGATATGCCACAACACTTGAATTAAATTTAAAGTTACAAGGCAAAGGACACAATATTGCTAACTTGTATGGCTATGTGATGGTTTTAGAAGTAAACTTAAATTGTTCAAAACTTTACTAGAGCAGAATGATTTTTCTTTTTTTCCGAACTGCAAAGAACATTACGCAGAGATGGAAAATTTTGGAGAATGGAACTTAAGGATCACCTAAAATATATCTATTGACGATATAATTGTGGAATTTGAGCAGTGGTTAATAGATTTTAAAGAATTAGAGAGCGATATACATATCACTCTTTTACTCATCCGTTAACAATTGATATCGAGAGTGTGAGGATTGACTATCAATTAGAATTATTACAACTACAATCAGACTCCTTTTACAAGGGCAGAACAGAGTCTACAATAGATTTTTTTAAGCTCTTTGGCGATCGCTTCCCCAAATTAACCAATCTCGGCTTAAAAATGGGTTCGATGATGGGCAGTAACTATCTTTGTAAAAGTCCGTATTACACGATGAATTTTATAAAATCTAAATATAGATCCTCAATATCGGATAACTCACACACGCACTGCGTCTGGCTACAACTAATATTAATATTGAAAAGATTGTGAAAGACTCTTTCCCTCGTCGTAATTTGCACCAATCAGAAACGCGCAATTTTGAATTACAAATGGGTTCTAGGTGGAAAAACTGTTTGGCAGGACCTGTCAGCAGTTTATTCGCGTTTACCCGCGGCAAACTTGACAGTTATTGTCAAATCAATACCTAAACCTAATGCATGCAGAATAATTTGTCTCTCATAAATAGTCTTGTCAAATACCATTCGGGCATCTAATTTTTCCTGTGAAAAAAATCGAAAAAACACATTGCAAAGTAATACTTTTTGACAAAAAGCATTCGTGCAGGTGCAAAAATCCTCGTCTTCGACTCGGATTTTTGTTGCCACCAGCACTCATACTTCTTGTCAAAATATTACTTTAACGTGTTTTTTCGATTCTTTTCGGAAAAATTAGATGCCCTTACGATAAATTAATTAAGCACTCATACCATTGTATGAAGATATACAATGATAATACTTGAAACTTAATGTAACAGTTAAATAGTAACTATATTGAACGTTATTGAACCTTTTCAAAAATATGTTTTTTATTTGTGCGGCCCTCCAATCTATTTAGTAATTTGTATTGGCCCGGAATCATATCAGGTTTGGACAGCCCTGATTTAAGTTATGTTGAACGACCTATAGATTCAATATTATGATAGAGCACGCTAAATTTGCCACAACAAACGAAATATTTGTGACACGGGAAGAGATGATTATTATCAGATTAAAACAACAGTTTCCAAAGATTTATGAAATCATAAATTTCATCTAGTTATTATGCAAGGTCCCCTTAGTCTGAATAGTAAATAAGATTTGATAATTAGTTTTTGTAGATAGAATAGTAGATCCCTACTAGGATCATTTTAAAACTGTTTCCATTAATAATTTATTTTTATTAAACACTTCCTTTGATTTACTCTCTCGTTCCCTTTTAGGTTACTACCTTCTGCACGTTCTGGTTACATGGTTGCACATGCTAAACATTTTGTCGATAGATTTTTCATTTATGAAAATACTTGAAAAAATAAAGGTCGCATAATTTCATTCATACAGGGTGTTTCAAAAAGGAGTCTCTAGGATAGATAGAATGCTGAAAAATATTCAGGATAAATGATGTGGAAGATAAAAAATTTAAGAAAATCCCTGAGCAGGTGCTTTTGAGCGCTCGTTTATTGGTGGAGTAATAAGACTATGTCCTCAACATATTTTATGGGACTTGAGATTGTTGCCAAATATATAAATGCAGAATCTCAGCACAATTGGAAGTAGGTACCTATATTCTGGAAATTATTCAAAAAGGGAAATATGGAAAAAATTATTAAATGAAGAAATTTATTGTATGGTTCTGATGATGCGATCCTCTTGAAATTCTTGAACTTTGCATGAGCATTCAGTATATCAATCTTGATTCACAGAATAATTTCACTCCAATTGGATATCCTGTTATGGAAATATAGGGATTCTTCTTTTCAATATTCCAATTGAATTTTCCATGGTTTTGTTAACACTATCTCCACTAAATTTTGAATGAAATTCAGTAAATCAGTCTTCATTCACAAAAGAAATTTCACTCGAATCAGATATCCTGTTACGGAAATACAAAGATTCTTTTTTCAATATTCCAATTGAATTTTATATGGTTCTGTTGACACTATGGCCACAAAACATGCATGAACATTCAGTATATCAATCTTCATTCACAAAATGAATTTCACTCGAATCGGATGTCTTTTATGGAAATATGAAGTTTCTTCTTTTCAATATTATAATTGAATTTTCTACGTCCGTTAACACAATAACTTTCGAAGGGATTGTAGTTGTTGTAGTTTTCCAAATCCCTCCATTATTACAAATTTTACTCGAATCAGATAATTATCTTGTGCTAATATAATACCCACCTATTTAGCGATGTGGCTAAATTCACAACTCCATGGATTTGGAATTTCGAAGCCCCTATGCTTTTTGAATTTGAAATCTCTCACCCCTTTCGCCGCACACCCCTTTCCCAACAAATGGGATTATATGGCTTCTTAAACATCAAATAAAAAGTAATTTGATTACCTATTAATTCAATTTCTCATTTGTTGTATGACATATTATGTTCCCATTTGAAAAAAAGTTGAGAGATATCAATTCAAAAATTAAAGAATAACTTGCTTTTCAAATTTGAAATCGACGGGTACGAGGATTTTGTTCAATAATTCTTCATATAAGAATTATTCATGAGTTACGTAACTTTTCTTTAACGCCGTATAACTGATTTTCCAGTAACAGTATATTATGCAACGAGCGTATAATGATAGCTATTAATCACGACGTGAAGTTTAGGTCACGAGCCGTAGGCGAGTGACCCAAAATACCCAGTGAATAACAGCCATTATATGCGAGTAGCACACTATACTTTATCCACTACTACTGAATATATTTGTTGAAGATTTTAACATTTGGCGACCGCGACAAGACCCTTCTTTGACAAGCGTGGAACACAGCGTAATGAAAAATGCTTTAAGAAATATAAATAATATAAAAGTAGATTTGGCTCTCGTTTAACAAAGTATACCCTTATTTGTTAGTTGGATTACTTTAGGATACTGAAGAAATACCAATTTAAAGAATATATCGAAGCTAAATGAAGCATCTGACAGCAGTGAATAATATCTCATTATTCTATTGTGATTAATGTATATAATTATGGCCGAACACAAAGACGTACAATGGACGGATTTTAAAATAGTCGTGAATAAATTCATTCATTTTTTCTCACCATACCTGAAGATTTTGAAGCTTTTCAAATCGACAATTCGCATCGAATTGTTACATAAATATCCGAACACTCGGTTCTACATCCAATTATCACCGCTGAAATGATTATTTTCAACGGAAATATGTGATCCAAGGTTGATTTAAAATTATAACGTGGGCGGTAGAAGGTGTAGCCGAACTGGACTCGAATACGTGGGTTTTAGTTATCAAGATTGGTGTGATTTTTATTTGTTCGCTAGAAATAGAATCGATTAGTATTCTAATGATCTTAAAAAAAATAAGAAAAGCCCCGAGCAAGTGCTTTTGAGCGCTCGTTCATCGGTGAAGCAATTGGCTATTACCTCAAACTTTCGTATAGGTCTTGATATTCGTATATGAATAAAAAATTTCAGCACGATAATAATATTCAGGAAATTTCTCAAAAAATTAAAAAAGTAAAATTCAATCGAAAAATTTAATTCTATGGTTCAGATGATGCGATCTTCTGTGAGTTTTGCATGAACATTCGGTATATCAATCTTCGTTCACAAATGAATTCTACTCGAATCGGATATCTTGTTATGGCAATATCTCCATAACATGATATCCGATTAAATTGGAATATTGAATTTTCTATGGTTCTGTGTACACTATAGCCACAAAATTTTGCATGAGGCTTATTGTGAGCATGTTCATTTCGATTGGTTTCGTTTTGTCTGAGATATTGAGGAACAAACATTTTGAATGGCCACATTTTATGCAAAACCTTGTTTGATTTGGCTGGTTAACGAACTTAACCGAGCCATTTGGGACCCGAACTCATCCTGAAAATTTCAAGTCTCTAGGACAATCCCTTCGAAAGTTATTGTGCTAACGGCCGGACGGCCCCACGGACAGAATTGAGTTTGATCCCGAATTCGTCATTAGGGAGTCAAACCCTATAGTTACAGACATTTGAGCAAAACGATATAGCACTCGTTTGAATAAAACGAGCGCTCAATGAAATGAAATGACAATTTACCATTTAAATTTGATGTACAGTGGAACTTCCCTAGAACGAACGTCTGTATAACGAATTTCTCTGTATAACGAATTTCGTATAAGACATTGCATCTTGAATCCAAATTCCATGATAAAAACACCCTCTAAAACGAAATAAATTCTATCTATAACGAAATATTCAAAGAACATCACTCTTTGAATGGGTATCGGTAAGAAAGTATAAGGGTGGGTTTTTTCCGAAATTTTTCCAGATGTACGTAATAAATCCCGACCTCTAACTAAATCATTACGACGGGCAGAGAGATCCTTCTGAAACAGTTTTAAATACATCCCTGGCTGTTTGGTTTCAATCTAACCATTGAGCTAGTGTAAAAAGTTGTGCAAAATTTGTAAAAGCAAGTGCTTAAGTTTGAATGATAAACTTAAATTTATCAGTGAAGTCGACCGCGACATTGCCGACTAAAGAAACCTATTTTCTATATAACGAAATTTCTTGATAACGAATTTTTTTGCGCCTTTAGCGCTTTCGTTATAGGGAAGTTCCACTGTATTTCCATTTGGTTTATTCACATCGTATGAGTTGAATCTCAGAAATTGAAAAGTGAAATCTTCTCAACCAGAATTATAATTGCACGAAAACAACATTCAAAACACGTAACTGAATAAAAGGAATATCTAATTGTCAATGACTCAGGATCCACTCAGTCTCTGTATGTGCAAATACAAGTTTACCACATGAACCATAATGATTGTTTATTCATCAATTTAACGGACGCATTATTTTGTTGAATTACAACACGAGAAGAAAAGGATGAGAGTATTCAAACTGTACAGGATGGTCCATTAGAGAGACGAAAAATCCAAATAA
Organism: Propylea japonica; assembly: GCA_013421045.1. Taxonomy (NCBI): domain Eukaryota; kingdom Metazoa; phylum Arthropoda; class Insecta; order Coleoptera; family Coccinellidae; genus Propylea; species Propylea japonica. Next base: position 61,332,320 of record CM024241.1, read on the forward strand.
TTATAGACAATCAAAAATATTAATTTGCTCATTGAACTAAAGGGTTTTGCAATAAGAGGTGTTATTTTGATATTCAAAGAAAAATGCCATTTTTCAATATAAATGATCGGATGTTTATTTCATTACAAAGAAGAAGCTATGCCGTTAATAGTGGAAAATAACATCAGGCAAATGACCACCACGACCACGCTCACAGGACCATATTCTTTTAATGAAATTTTCCATAACCAAATCGCAAAGTGGCTGCCCTATGTCCTCGGACCTCGATAGCCTCACGAATTCTATCTTTGCGGTCTTGAATCAACGCTGGGCTATTGGCGTAGACCTTCTCTTTCACGTGGCCCCAAAGGAAGAAGTCGCAAGGTGTTAAATCACAAGATCTCGGTGGCCAATTGTGATCACCTCTTGGAGATAACACGGTCCGCAATGAAGATCAATGGTTCCGTTGCTTCTGTGGCACATAGCGCCGTCTTGTTGGAAGTAAACGTTATCCAGATCAATACTATCCAATTTCGGCCATAAAAACGTTTGTGGAATGCCTAATTCCAAAGAACGACGAGAAATAGACAAACCTGGGTTTTCTCCAACACTTTCGGCTACAGCAGCAATATTCTCTGCTGTTCTTGAGCGACGTGCACGGGTTTTATTCTTCACATCACTAACTTGTCCCAGCAGCTCGAATTTTTCCACCAATTTCGAATTTTACGAACCGTCTCTGCCGGATTTTCACCATTTTTATAGTGAATTTTAATAATTTCGAAACGTTCTTGAAGCGTAATAAATGCCGTAGTTTCTACTTGTGAATTGTCAAAAAAATGACAGCTTCAAACGAGACATCTACCGAAATAGCGGGCTATTCAAAATAACACCTCTTTTTGGAAAACCCTTTATATTCAAGAAAAGCTTCGTTTCAAAGGTAGTTCAATTTTATTCAGGGGAGATGTTATTTGTTTATGTGAAATTCCTGACGATGGAACTTTCATGAAAAAATTATTAAGGCTTTCTTAAATTTTTATCGAATCATAAGTCAAACAAGTGAGCCGTTATAATTTTGAGGAATTTTCGGTAATTGACATGAAACCTGCTTTCTTCGAATTTCTGCGCATTGGTTTTTCCTATATTTGGCTATTATGGAAGCAAAATGGATATCCCACGTGCGAGTTTTAATTCAGGGACCACTGATTCTGGCCACCCTGTACATACAAAGTTTGCATTCATTCCAACACATCAGGGGGTATCCAGCTCCATAATTAATATAGTTTTAATTGCGCTTGATGGATTTTAACAAACGGAAATTATTATGTTATTGAATTATCTATGGTATTCCTATGTTTTAGAGCAAATTGAGTGCTGCGAAAATTTTAGCAGGATGTTCGTTCCATTATGATAGTAAACCGTAGCGTTTAAATAGGTCACGATGTGGAAACGAAAATTAATCTCAAATAAAAACGTAACAAGCAGGGTTTTTGAAAACGAATAGAAAAAATTCAAGTGAGTCATGAATTAGTATATTATATTATAAGGATTAAAAGTGCATTATTTTTATACGAGCAATATTGCAATTTTGCATTCGCTCGGCTCCGCCTCGCAACTGCAAAATTGCGAGTAAAAATAGGCACTTTCAGTCCGTATAGTATATACTATTTTTTCTTCAACCATCAAAAAATGTTGACATTTTTGTACTATTTTCAGGTGCAAAAGTAATAAATTCCCTTACCGCAGAAAAATTTGCAACACTTTTAATCCTAAGATTAAAAACGCTACTTTTAATCCTAGGACTAAAAGTAATTGCATTTGACGTCTACTTGACAACAATACCAGTTATTTCTGACTACCGACTTGCTATCGCTGTTATAATTAGTAGGTGTTCAAATTTATTACCAAATTATCAACGATGTTTGAACAAAACCAAATTTATTTTAATTTAGACTTGGTTGGAAAAAAAAGCTATTTTTGGGCGTGTTGCTTACAATATTTTTTTCGGTCAGCGTGAGGACTAGTAGGTATATTATGCAACGAGAGAATAATAGCCATTATACGCGAGTAGCATACTATACTTTATCCACGACTACTGAATATATTTCTTGAAAATTTTAACATTTGGCGACCGCGACAAGACCCTTCTATGACAAGCGTGGAAAAAGTCAAGTTGACACATGAGAAATTTTTGGAGAACTGGTCATTGTATATTTTGTAATAAAAAAGCTTTAATTGATATAATGAAAGTAGATTTGGCCCTCGATTGACAAGATATGCCCATATTTGTTAGTTGGAGTATTTTAGAATACTGAAGAAATACCAATTTAAGGAATATTATATCAAAGTTTAATCTATTAATCATCTGACAGCAGTGATTAATATCTCATTATTCCCTTGTGATTGATGGGTATTTTCCATGGACCTATAATACTAACTGGACGTCGAACTTCCTGACTGTCACGTAGAAAAAAGTGAGGCAAATCGCCGCCATTTGCAGTTTGGAGTGAACCACAAATATTTTGATGTTTTATGCCATATGTGCTCGAATTTTGATTGAAACATAGACGTTCCTTTGAAAGAAATGATGAAAAACGAACTCTGTATATTAGTGTTCTGTGAACACTGACATTTCGGTCTATATCAAATAATAATTTTTTTCTCCAACCAAGTCAAAATTACAATAAAATTGGTTTTAGTGAAAAATCGTTCATAATTTGGTTATGAATTTGAACACAGAATCATGACAGTGATTGTCAAGTAGACTTCAAATGCATTTACTTTTAATCCAAGGATTAAAAGTAGCGTTTTTAATCCTAGGATTAAAAGTGTTGCTAAGAAACGAGCCAATTTTTGTACGGTAAGGGAATTTATGACTTTTGCACCTGAACATAGTACAAAAAAGTCAACATTTTTTTATGGTTGGAGAAAAAAATTAAATTATTATATTATTTTAACTCGCAATTCTGCATTCGCTCGGCTGCGCCTCGCAACTGCAAATATTGCTCGTAAAAAAATATGCACTTTTAATCCTTATAATATAATATACTATTTCGATTCGTGTGATTAGTTATTAAAATAATGTACCATTATGATGATTATACACAATAGATTCCTCAAAAACGGTATAACCTCGCTAATTCTAATATTTCAGTTCGTTGAAAAATTGACAACTCTCAAATTAGTCAATTTCACTCCAAACTACAAATGGCCGCCGTTTGCCTCAAAATTTTTGACATGTTCGCTATCTAGTTAGTATTATAAATCTATGGTATTTTCATGGTCGAGCACAGAGACGTACAATGGACGGATTTTACAATAGTCGTGGATAAAAGTTATTTTCGGGCGTGTTGCTCACAATATTTTTTCAGTCACCGTGCAGAAATTTTATTGCTACATACTGTAATATCATTATTATCTGTAGACAGCCGTCTATTCAAGGACGAATCTCTCCCAATGAAATTCTGGGAAATTTTGTTGGTAAATTTATATTGTCCTCTGGAATAATTTGAGCAGTTCTATTCCATAATTTTGCACGCTAAGGTCCTACCGTTTTCTTCCGAGAAAATTGTTCAGGAACTGTGGAAATCATTTTTGTCTTGAGTCTTGAGATTCGGAATAAATAGAATAATTCATTTATCCTCATTGAAATAATGAAAGATGTATGTGTCAGTCCGCAGTTACATTCCATTTCAGTTGTCAACATTCATCCTTAATAAATTGAGAAAAGACATGAACAGGTGCTTTTGAGCGCTCGTTCATTGGTGGAGCAATTGTGCCGTTACCTTAAAATTTTGTATAGGACTTGTAAATCATAAGTATACAGGGTGTTCCTAAATTGAACGTACAAACGAAAAGGGGAGATTCCTTAAGTGAGTTTAGGAAAAAAAAGCCCCATAAACATGGGGTCGCAAACGTTTCGTTTTCGAGATACAGAGTGTTGAAGTTTGAATTTTTTTCAAGTTTTTTTCTCATAGTATCTACACATCACAAGATATTCAACTGAAATTTGGCATAGATATTACATTTGAGAGTTCTCATCACGTGACATGGCAATTTCGATAGAAGATCTACAGGGTGATATTTTTTCTGGAACACTGCCACCTGTTCTTCTGCAGAACTTTTTTTTGTGAGCAACTGTTAATTTGAAAAAATGTAAAAAGAAGCTTTGTTCTTATACTAAACTTTTCGGTCTCTTGTAGTTTTGTCGTATCTATCAACGATTTCGAGAAAAAAAATTTTGAACGATTCTCTCGAAATCCTCGTGAAAATCCAAATTATGATGGGAAGGCCACTTTGTAAGTTGTAGTGAATGAATTCAGTGTCAGTTTTTATGGAAATTTTCCTGATCTGTAGCGATGATTCATAAAGATTCGATGAACTTGTATAATCAACACATTGTTTTGATTAAAACTTTAACACCCTGTATCTCGAAAACGAATCGTTTGCGACCCCATGTTTATGGGACTTTTTTTCTTTAACTCACTTAAGGAATCTCCCCTTTTCATTTGTACGTTCAATTTAGGAACACCCTGTATAATGCAAAATTTCAGCAGGATCTAAATTATCTTCTGGAAATTATTCAAAAAATGAAATATGTAAAAACTCAATTTTTTTTTAAATTAATATTCTGGTTCTGGTGGTGCGATCTTCTTGAATTTCCGCATGAACATCCTGTATATCAATATTCATGCACAAAATAAATTTCACCTGAATCCAATATCTTGTTATGGAAATATAAAGATTTTTCTTTTCAATATCATAATCGAATTTTTCTCAGGTTCTGTTAACACTATGGCCACAACATTTTGCATAAGGCTTATTATAAGCATCTTGCATGTGGCCTATATATTTCATTTCGATTGGTTTCGTTTTGCTTGAAATATTGAGGAACAAATATTTTGAATGACCATATTTTATGGAACACCTGTACGATTTGGCTGGTAAACGAACATAATCGAGCCATGTTGGAACTCAACTCACCCTGAAAATTTCAAGTCTCTAGGAAAATTTCTTCAAAAGTTATCGTGTTAACGGTCGGACGGCCCAACGGACAAAAATGAATTTGACCACGAATTCCTCATCTGAGAGTCGAGAATCTTATCATTTGAGACTTATCTTCGGCTCAAAATTCGAAAATTACAGATATTTGAACAATACGATATAACATTTGTTCGAGTAGAACGAGCGCTCAAACGCAAGAAAATCCCAGCATTCCTTGTTATTCATAATTGCTTAAATATTGTGGGAATTTCTCATGAAAAGGTTGATAGATTCAAGTTACGCCACGCTTAAACAAAGACTAATGGATGGATTAAATCTTGGCATGTTTATTGCCGCTGATACATTAAAATCTTCATACGTTCAGCTTTTGATCTGAAAACAACACTAGATTGTGACAGTTTACATTGGTAATTTCTTGAGTGTGTTTTTTTTTACTGATTCAAGAGGGTAAAATCTAAGGTACCACTTGTTAATAAAATGGAAAACCGAAGTATGAAAAATTTTCGTCGATAAGATCATTCACTTTATATAGAATCTAAAATCATATTTTTTCCTGGATCTCCAGGATCATTTTTTTGAGAACTAATAAATCACCAAACGCTACATAAATAATCAAAAACCAGTTAAGTTGGTTGGACACAATATGTCTATTATACTTGCAGATTCTATGGTTTTGATGATGCAATCCTCTTGAAAATTTGCATGCACATTCAGTATGTCAATGCTCATTCACAAAATAGAATTCACTCGAATCGGATATCTTGTTATGGAATATAAAAATCCTTTTTTCATTGTTTCAACTGGATTTTCTATAATTCTGTTAACACTATTATGGCCACAAAACTTTTCATGAGGCTTATTATGAGCAAAATTTCATTTATATAGATTGGTTCCGTTTCGTCTGACATATTGAAGAACAAAAGTTTTGAATGGAAATATTTCATGGAAACGATTTGGCTGGTTAACGAACCTAACCGCGGCTTTTAGGAGCAGAACTCGCCCTGAAAATCCACGGCCTCACGGCAGAATTAAATTTGACATTTGGTCGAAACGAGTGCTTTATCGTTTTGCCCAAATGTCTGTAATTTTCGAATTTTGAGCCGAAAATGGTCTCAAACGATAGGGTTTGACTCCCTGATGACGAATTCGTGGTCAAATTCAATTCTGTCCGTGGGGCCGCCCGGCCGTTAGCACAATAACTTTCGAAGGGATTGTCCTAGAGACTTGAAATTTTCAGGGTGAGTTCGGTTCCCAAATGGCTCGGTTAAGTTCATTAACCAGCCAAATCGTTCAGGGTGTTCCATAAAATATGGCCATTCAAAATTTTGTTCCTCATTATCTCAGACAAAACAAAACCAAATGAAATGAAATGTTCCGGCCAAATGCAAGATGCTCCTGAGAAGCTTCATGCAAAATTTTGTGGTCATAATGTGAACAGAATCGTGGAAAATTCAATTGGAATATTGAAAAACGAAACCTCATATTTCCATAAAAAGATATCAGATTCGAGTGAAATTTATTTTGTGAAAGGAAATCGATATACTGAACTTTCATGCAGAATTTTGTGGTCATAGTGGTAACAGAACCACAGAAAATTCAATTGGAATATTGAAAAAAGAATCTTTATATTTCCAAACATAATATCCTATTCGAATGAAATTCATTTTGATAATAAAAACTAATATACTGAATGTTCATGCGAAATTTCAAGAGGATCGCATCATCAGAATCATAGAATTAAATTTTTCAATTCATTTTTTTACATATTTCATTTTCTTAACCATTTTCAGAATATAACTCTGATTGTGCTGAGATTCTGCATTTATATATTCGGTATCAATCGCAAGTATCATATACAAGTTTTAGCTTCATTGTTTCACCAATGAACGAGCGCTCAAAGGCGAATGACATTTGAATATAATGGCATTATTCGTATTCGAAAAATGTAACTAAAGTCTAATTGAACAAATGGACATTCAACCTAACCTAAAGGGTGCGGTTATTCAAGAATTCCTCTAGCATCTATATTCAATGGTAAAAACACAAATGGTTGATGTTGAAGTATCAAGAATATTCGCCGATAGATCATTCACTCTATAGAATCTAGAATCATATTTTTCCTCGATCTCCATCAGGAGCTTTTTTCTGGAAACTAATAAATCACCAAACGCTACATAAATAATCAAAAACCAATTAAATTGGTTGGACAACTATCTCTATTATACTTGCAGATGTACTGAAAATCCATCACGTTAAACGTATTCGTGAATCTACTGACGAATTAAAAGTCTATAATGATCTGCATAAATATAATGTGGTTTTCTGTTCAAGGCATATTATTACCATATTTTCAAGGACCTTCCTTGTTCCTCCTTGTTTACAAGCAGGCATTTAAATTCGTATTTGGGTCACGATGTGTCTTCAAGGATATTTTTTCGGCGGGCAATGATCGTTGTTCGCAGTGGTCAATAAAAGTTTCAGATCATAATTATCATATTTATGATTTATTCTTTTTGCATAACACATTTATCACCTACGCCCAAGTTTTTTATCTCTAGTACGACGATGCTACATAATGAATACGAAATATTTATTATTATTTATTCGGTTTTAAACATCCTAAGACGTTATCCGATACCCATTTGCTAGTGCCTTATATTGTTGCAGTCTTCTAGTTCGCTTAAGTCGTTCATCGTTGTGTCCAGTCCTATTTCCGAGGCTCCTATTGGGTTTTTTTAACATTTCAACATTTTTATGAGTATCGAGAAGTTAGCCCGATACCTCAACCTTTCTTCCTTGCTTTCCCTATAGCTAATGAACTTTAGCTGCCCAGCCTGTTGGTCTTTTAACTACATATATTTACTCACACAAAAATCATACATATAGTCCGTTCAGGAAGGTTGAGCCGTCGGTGGCCATGGAAATTTGACATATTTCACTGTGTATATTAAAATTGTAGGTTATGTTCTTTATTTTCTTGTCAGATTGATACGCAATGTTGTCAATAATGCATAGAGTTCTCTGATAACTCGCAAGCTCGTCGAACGAGACCGGGAACATTCGGCAACGTTGACTTTATTTTACTTCATGACAGTAAATACTTCGGATAAATAAAAAAACGCCTACTATGTGCTCAACCTTTCGTGAACGGACTATACATAAATTATTGTATAAAGTTTGTGCTATGGGATCAAAACGAATATTTTTATGCGATGTCTGTAAATCTAAACTTGGAATACCACATTATTTGTAGTAAATTATGACGAATATCGACTTGGAATTTTGCCATACGACTGACATACAAGAATTATCTGAAGAGAAAATCGAAGGAAGATACAAGTAATGAGAGGATAAAGAATCATAGAGTCTGGTCCTCTCTGAAAACTACATCTCATCTGCGAACTTCCCTAGTGATGTAATGATCAAGAAAGTGAACACTGAGAAAAACTTCAGGACATTGCTAAGTAAAAGAGAGGAATGGAAACGGAAATACACCTACTATAACCTCAAAAAAATATCGTAAAATGGTATACAGATGGTTCCAAAACCTCTACAGGAGCTGGTGCTGCGATATACGGGCCAAGTACCAAGTGTGCACTGTCGCTAGGCTCCTGTATGAGCGTCTTTCAAGGGGAAATCTTAGCTATTGAAAGATGTCTGGATATAAATCTAAAAAGAAAGTATCAGAAGTGCGATATAGCCATACACTCAGATAGTCAAGCTGCTATGAAAGCATTGAGCTCCTACGTCATCGACTCAAAGATGATCTGGAAGTGCCGGAACAAGCTCAATGAGGTGGTCAAGAAAAATAAAGTCTTTTTAATCTGGGTTCCTGGCCATTCGGGAATCAAAGGAAACGAAGAGTCCAATACACTTGCCAAAGAGGGCGCACGAATGTCACTCATTGGCCCAGAACCCTTCTGTGGTAAAGGTAAATGCACCTATAAGAAGGAGTTTATGGAGAAGGAGAAAGCCTAGAAGGAAGAACTCTGGCGGAATCTCCAGGGATGGATCATTCCACTAAGTTCTTTCTGAACTTTGAAACAGCAAGATCCAAAAGATATCTGGATCTTGGTAAGAAACAACTACACCTCCTCAATGGCTTTCTTACAGGACACTGTCGCCTCAGGAAGCACCTGTTGAGGATAGAATTATCGGACACTGATGAGTATAGGTTTTGTGGGGAGGAGGAAGAAACCCCCATTCACCTAGTCACGGAATGCCTTGGCATTGCGAGCCTAAGGAAGAATGCCTTATAAGAGTGAGGAACTAGCCTCGTTGAAGCCTTCACAGATATTAGATTTCATCAGATCTCTGGAACGATGGCGAGCTGTGAAGGGTTTGAACAGCTCTGTAAGGGGACACAATAGACCTTGAAGTCGCAGTGAACTGTAACCCCTTTTTAAACTATAACTATCTCACCTTATGGAGTACTCGTCTTACCGCGCCTTTGGGGCAAGATGGGGTAAAAGCCCCTTTTGTGTAAATTCACTTTCTTCCTAAATCTTGAGAACGTTTGTCTTCATTTTGTTTTTGTACCAATGTTATACAGGGTCTCTATAAATGATTGTAACAGCGCAGTTGGCTTTGGATTATTTTCATTTTGCCGCTTCCTATGCAAAACAGAATTCTAGGATCATGCTATGGTCTGATTGGTTAGAGTGAACCTATTTTGGTATTCTGTAGCCGCAAAGAATAATCCAAAGCCAACTGCGCTGTTACAATCATTTATAAAGAACCTCTATTAGTAGTAGTGAATTCAGTAAATAATCTGTCACCCTTATACCTTGAAAATATTAATTCCAATCAAACCATAACTACCCCGCCTTGCCCCACCTTCCCCTAATCGGGTTTCGTTTCATTTCAGACATTTTCCACGTGTTCCCGTATTCAAACAATTTTATTTTTCCAGGTTGTTCAGAACAAAATGGCGGGCTTCATCAAGAGAAACCTTTTAACAGTCCTCACCATTCTTGGAGTCGTGGGAGGGGGTGCTTTAGGATTTCTGCTAAGAGAAACCGGACAAGGACAATGGGACAAAAGATCGGTTATGTATCTCGCTTTTCCCGGTGAACTTTTCTTGAGGATGTTGAAATGTTTAATCATCCCCTTGTTGATAACCTCGGTGGTAACCGCTATCGGTAGTTTGGACTTGAGTTTGTCGAAGAAAATCGCGTTTAGGGCTATCGCCTATTATTCAGCGACCACGGTTTGTGCGGTAATATTAGGTATAATACTGGTTACTACCATACGGCCGGGAGACGGTTTAAAACCGTATGAAGATGGGTCGAAAGAGCCGAAGATGAGACATGTGACTACGCAGGATACTCTGCTGGATTTGATAAGGTGAGGAAATCATTCTCTTTACAGTAAACAATAATAAAAGTTCTTAAAAACTTTATAGGTTTTCACTCCCAGTCTCTGAAACAATACCCACCAAATTTTATAGAAAGAACAATTTCAAATTTAGAACGAAAAATATCTAATCAAAATTCTATTGATGATCAGGTACAAACAGAAAACCGTCAAGAACAACCAAATTTGTTGAACGTCATTCCTTATATTCCTGGCCTTTCAGGGAAAATAAGAAGAATTGGTTCCAAATTCAACATAAGAACTGTTTTAAATACACAAAATGATTTGAGATCCATTCAACTAGAACGAAACCAATGAATGAAACACAAAAATCAAAAAATTGTGTTTACAATATTCCTGTATATGTGGAAAATCTTATACAGGGAAGACATCAAGACCTTTAGAAATAAGAAAAAGATGAAGTAAATAATTTGGCCAATTGTTCTGTTGGAATAGATCGTATTTGGATTGATTTATTGAAGAAAGAAATGACATCAGGAAATTTCAAAATCAAATAAATCAACATCTCTATAGATTGACAACTATCAATGTCAATCAGATTGCAGATGAAAAAATACACAATTCTGAAGATTTTAAGAGTTTGTCTGAAGAAGGTGTCTGATATAGCCACGGAACGTTACAATATCCTTTTAATTTGTTTCATTTCCAGTTTTAGTGTTAGGCAACAATTTTTTCGAGACCAATTTGCTCCTGACAAATAAGTGCAAAGATTCTCGTAGGAGCACTTCACCTTTATCAAACATTTTTAATTATTTATGTTCAGAGACGGAGTGAAGGAGTGAAAACCTATAAAGTTTTTAAGAAATGCAGAATCCTCCCAGAATATATTTCAATCGATAATATTAAAAGTTATTTAATCAACTAGGTTATTGAAGACAGAGACTAATAGTTAAGATATTTAATGCGTGAGCGGAGCGAACGTGTTAATAGTTCGAGACCATTAGTCGCTCCATTAATAACCGAGTTGATAAGAAGATTTTCCGACGATCTCAATATGAATTGTGTATGAATTCTTGATTGAAATACATTCTCATTTTGCTCGAGACTCACATTTGACATAATAAAATTTCTTTGTATCTATGTTCCAGTAGAGTTTTGACATTTCTCGTAGTGCTTCTGAATACTTTGTGAACGGTTGCACATTAAAATAGCATGAATTGAGAATTAAAATGGCTCATTTATGATCAATTTCGTACACATTAAAATCACCTCTCATTTTGAGATCGACGGAAAAAAAAATTGAGAAAAGCCCTGAGCAGGAGCTTTTGAACGCACGTTCTTTGGTGGAGCAACAAGACTATTAGGTACCTCAGAATTTGATATGAGATTTGATATTGATACCAAAAATATAAATGCAGAATTATATTCTGGAAATTATTCAAAAAATGAAATATATAAAAAATAAATAATTACAAAATCAATTTTTAAGGTTCTGAGGATGTGATCCTTTTGAAATTGTACATTAACATTCAGCATATCAGTTTTGATCAACAGAATAAATTTCACTTGAATTGGTTATCCTATTATGGAAATATAGCGATTCTTTCTTTCAATATTCCAATTCTATGATTCTGTTGACACTATGGGCACAAAATTTGCATGAAGATTTAGTATAACAGTCTTAATTCACAAAAAAACACTGAATCTGATATCCTGTTATAGAAATATAAATATTCTTCTTTGCAATATTCCAATTGAATATTCTATGGTTCTGTTAACACACAAAATGCATGAACATTCAGTGTATCAATCTTTATTTATAAAATAAATTTCATCCGAATCGGATATTTTTGCATGGAAATATGAAGTTTCTTCTTTACAATATTCCAATTGAATGTCTTATGGTTCTGTTTACACTATATGGCCACAAAATTTTGTATGAAGCTTATTATGACCATCTTGCATATGGCCGCAACATTTCATTTCGATTGGTTTCGTTTTGTCTGAGATATTGAGGAACAAAAACACCCTGTACGATTGGCTGTTTAACGAACTTAACCGAGCCATTTGGGAAACGAACTCACCCTGAAAATTTCAAGTGTCTAGGACAATCCCTTCGAAAGTTATTGTGCTAACGAACAGCCGGACGGCCCAAAGGACAGAATTGAATTTGACCACGAATTTGTCATCAGAGAGTCCAAAACTATTTTTGGCTCAAAATTCGAAAATTACAGACATTTGGGCCAAATGATATAGCACTCGTTCAAGTAGAACGAGCGCTCAAAAATGAAGGAAACCCTTACATGAAGCTTTTGTGCGCTTTATGAAGAATGTGAATAGTGTGAGATTGAAAATAAATATCTCCGATTCCTTTATGAGGACGATGTGATATTATTGAGGGAAATATTGACGGAGAATATGCTGAAATGTGAAAAGAACTGCGAAATTGACAATTTCGTTCAACAAAAAATAGTTATTGTCCTAACAAGTGCGGAAAGTGATATTTCCCCGCACGAAACTGCCGATACCCAAACGACGCGAAGCGGAGTTTGGGTAAGCAGTTGAGTGCGGGAAAAACACTTTCCGCACGAGTTAGGAACAATATTTTTTCTACAAGCGCTTATACGAGATCGATTTCAACACACAGATCAAATGTGAATTGATCATTCTAAATACACATGAATGACAAAAGTCTCTGACAAGTCGTTACCATTGTACTCTCGTTTCCATAGTAACGTCGTCGGTGGCATAGAGATATATCATTATTCAGTTTATTCTTTAGAAAAAGCGTGCGAGAAAAACCCTTGCTAATCCATTACCACACGCATTTGCGTGCGGTAATGGAATAGCAGGGGTTTTCCCACACTGTTTGGCAATACGTGCGGGAAAGAGAATGAAAGTGCACGCTTGTAGAAAAAATATTTTTTCGGCTTCCGTCCACGACCCATTTCCTGTGTTCTGAATCTTCACAAACACGTGAGTTGTCACAACGGTCAAAATTTAAGAAATGTCTAAAAAAATGTTGACAGGAAATGAGATGTGCTGATGGCTCAGAAGTTCAGACAACGTTAAGGGATATATTATTGCAGGAAACTAAAGTAAGGCCTCTAAAGGGTTTTCCATAAGAGGTATTATTTTGATATTCGAAGAAAAATGCCATTTTTCAATATAAATGATCGGATGTTTATTTTATTATAAAGAAGAAGCTACGTTGTTAACAGTGGACAATAACATCAGGCAAATGACCACACGACCACGCTTACAGGACCATATCATTTAAATGAAATTTTCCATAACCAAATCGCTAAGTGCCTGTCCTATGTCCTCGATAGCCTCACGAATTCCATCTTTGAGGTCTTGAATCGATGCTTGGCTATATGCGTAGACCTTCTCTTTCACGTGGCCCAAAAGTAAGAAGTCGCAAGGTGTTAAATCCCAAGATCTCGGTGGCCAATTGTGATCACCTCTTCGAGAAACACGGTCTGGAACTTTTCCCGCAAAAGGTTAATGGTTTCGTTTCTTGTGTGGTACGTAGCGCCGTCTTGTTAAGTAACCGTTGTCCAGATCAATACTATCCAATTTCGGGCATAAAAACGACGAGGAATGGACAAACCTGGGTTTTCTTCAACACTTTCGGATACAGCAGCAACATTCTCGGCTATTCTTTAGCGACGTGCACTGGTTTTATTCTTCACATCACTAACTTATCCCAACAGCTCGAATTTTTCCACGAATTTATTTATTGTGGTCCGACAGGGTGCATTACGACGACCCGAAAATGTTTCGAGTTTTACGAACCGTCTCTGCCAAATTTTCACCATTTTTATAGTAAATTTTAATAATTTCAATGCGTTCTTGAAGAGTGTATCGTTCGATTTTTATTAAAGGTTTCTACTTGTCAAAAATGAAGCTTCAAACGTGACATCTACTGAATTAGCGGGCTATTCGAAATAAAACCTCTTATTGGAAAACCCTTTAGTGGACTTTCGATAACTCTCTATTTACTTGATTCCATACTTTATCCCAACCATGACGGACCTTAGAAAAGCGACTATTATTCTGTTATATTTCATTAAAATACCAAAGCTCAGAGAAGTAACTTCTGGAATTCGTCACATTAATCAGGCCTTGTTATTATCTCATGATATGACAAGCTGTCTGCCTCAGCCTCTTTAACAATTAGATAAAATCGTTAACCTACATACATATCAAGTACGTAAGATGAATACATAATTGCTGTAGCAAGCAAAACAATTGCGATTAACATTACGCTCAATCGACTATAGAATATTTTTGTCGGTGTGTAAAGGGTTTTCCAATAAGAGATGTTATTTTGCTTAGCCCGCTATTTCCGTAGATGTCACGTTTGGAGCTGTCAATTTTTGACATTTGCAAGTAGAAACTACGCCATTAAAAAAATGGAATGATACACGCTTCAAGAACGCATTGAAATTATTTAAATTCACTATAAAAATGGTGAAAATTTGGCAGAGACGGTTCGTAGAACTTGAACATTTTCGGGTCGTCGTGAAGCACCTTATCGGACCGCAATAAAGAAATTCGTGGAAAAATTCGAGCTGTTGGAACAAGTTAGTAGTGTGAATAATAAAACCCGTGCACGTCGCTCAAGAACAGCCGAGGATATTGCTGCTATTTCAGAAAGCGTAAACTTTTTTTTTATATCTCTCAGACATCGAGATAAAATGCAAGATGCTCATTTTAATAAGCCTTATGCAAAATGTTGTGGCCATAGTGTTAACAGAACCATTGAAAATTCAATTGAAAGGATGAATCTTTATATTTCCATAACAAGATAATCTACACGTCCTGGAGTTATTAAATTCTCTGATTTTATTTTCACTTTTTCCAGGTTGATATTTTTGGTCTATTATAAGTAAATATAAACAAGTTCGCAAAATGGTCAGGGCTTTCTCCAATTTTATAACGAAATTATTGTTTAATTATTACTATTTCTATATTTGATACGAATTTTCTTGTTTACAGAAATGTTTTCCCACCCAACTTGGTAGGAGCATGTATAACTCAGGTATGTCCCTATTTTCTTCTTTATTACATTGAAATTAAGGTGTAATTTTTTCTTCAAATATATTCAAGATTCCTCATGATTTATTCAGTTATTTCGAATTGGCATTACAGATATCTTCTCGTTCTTTGAATAAATGCAATATGGCAAAATAATTAATGAGGTATGATTAATACAAATAAGCAGGGGTAGTTCGTATAAATTTTTTTCGAAATCCAAGATACAGCCTTCGGAAGGCGATGACAAGTTGACAGTTTTTGGTTTTTTTACGGCTTCTTAAAAACACTGTGTCATAAAACCATACATAATATGAAGCATTGAGTAGATGTTACTCACACAATTTTTTTTTGATCCCATAACTTTATTATTAGGGTTTGAAAATAACAACACTTTATTATTTTCCTTTAAGAATTGTTTCGTAGGATAGATTTTCGAAAAATAAAATTCTCTTATGATTTCCCATTGAATTCGAGAGATAAAGAGTCTGCTGCAAAATTTCGATACGATCCACACTTTTCTCGAAAAAAATGAAAACTTACAAGCAGTTATGATCACTGTTCATTCCATTTCATCGTATTTTCCATAGAATGCATATTCTAAGATATTGTTTATGCTCAAAATTGGTTTTGTCATTATTCTTATTAATCGAAAGGATGTTCTATTTGTGAAATTAAAATATTATGTACATCTAATATTTTAGAATACTAATTCTATGGAACACTTATACGAGGAAATGGAATTAACAGTGATCATAGCTGCTTGTAGGTTCTTATTTTTCCCGAGAAAAGTATCGACTGTATCGAAATTTTGCAAGAGATTTGTTTTCTCCAGAATTGAATAGGAAACCATAAGAGAATTTTATTTTTCGAAATCTATCCCACGAAAACAATTTTGAACGAAAATCATAGGGGGTTGTCATTTTCAACCCCTTACAATGAAGTTATGAGATCTAAAACATTTGTGTGAATAACATCTACTTAGTGCTTCATATTAGTCTAAGAGCCCGTGAACCCCAGACCTTCGTTATTTTATAAAAGCTGAAAAACTTGTCTACCATGCTCCCAACATAGGTAAAACGATGACCCTGGCTTTAGCGGGTAAACGGTATTAAGGGGGTGTAAAATACCGATCTAATTTCGTCAAATAATAAAGTGTGATTTTTTGGTATTACCTTCAGAATATCATTAAAAATCACGTCATTAATTGCCAGACACTTAATATAGTGGCAACCCCTTGCCATCAGACACCCTTACTGTTCATTAAATTATATGTAATTCTACTTACGTTATAGTATAAAAGCTGATTTTTATATATAATACTTGGGTAATAATTAGATGATGTTTCCTAATTAGCCAGACATTTTTGATAGTGCCAACCCTTTGCCAGACAGCATGTACTTTAGCTGCAGGTGCGAGCGCGAGACATATGAGTGGGTGCCAGTAAGACGGCATGATTAAAATAACTTATGCAAAAAAATATTTTGGTACAGATTTATATAACTAATCATTCAAGTGAATCTCAAAAACATCTGAAGATGTCTTTTCTTCAGATGTTTTTGATGTTCACTTAAATGATTATTTTTTAAATCTGTATCAAAATATTCACTTGCTTAAGTAATTTTAATCATGCCGTCTCACTCGCACCCACTTATATATACTGTCTCGCGCTCGCACCTGCAGCTAAACTACATGCTTGTCTGGCAAAGGGTTGGCACTATCAAAAATGTGTGGCTAATTAGGAAACATCATCTTATTATTACCCAAGTATTATATATAAAAATCATCTTTTATACTATAACGTAAGTAGAATTACATATAATTTAATGACATTAAGGGTGTCTGGCAAGGGGTTGCCACTATATTAAGTGTCTGGCAATTAATGACGTGATTTTTAATGATATTACCAAAAAATCACACTTTATAATTTGACAAAATAAGATCGGTATTTTACACCCCTTTAATACCGTTTACCTGCCAAAGTCAGGGTAACCCAAAACTTCATAATGGTCCATCGTTCTTACCTGTGTTGGGAGCATGCGTAGACAAGTTTTCAGCTTTTATAAAATAACGAAGGTCTGGGGTTAACGGGCTCTTGCTTTATATTATGTATAGTTTTATGACTCAGTCTGAAAGCTTCAGGAACTTTCTCTCTTAAAAAAACTGACTATAAATTATGTCTATCTGTTAATTCTTATACATCTTTTCAGACTCAAACGTCCCTTGAGCCGCCCGCAAATTACAGCAAAGAATTAGAAGATGCAGGAACAAAATACGACAAGGCCACCTGGGATTTCGACCAAACCGAAGAAAACACCACGAACGTTTTAGGATTAGTGACCTTCAGTATTGTCCTTGGTATTGCCATTGGAAAACTTGGCAAAAAAGGAAAACCTCTACTGGACTTTTTCGACGTCCTCAGCGAAGCTATCATGTTGATAACTAGTTGGGTTATTTGGTGAGTTGATATTTCCTCAATAATTCATAATTGAATTATGTAAATGTCACATGTTTAACAATACTGAAGGTGTCTGATAGTGATCACACGCAATATTATATGATTAACACTAATTAATAGCCATATTTTATGGAACAGCCTGTACCTACGGTTCTGCTGATTAACGAACATATCCGCCACATTTAGGAACCCTGAAAGTAGAGGGTTTTACAATAAGAGGTGTTGTTTTGATATTAAAAAAAAATTCCATTTTTCAAAATGAATTATCGGATGTTTATTTCATTATAAAGAAGAAAAAATGCCGTTAATAGTGGAAAATAACATCAGGCTAATGACCACCACGACCACGCTTACAGGACCATATCCTTTTAATGAAATTTTCCATATGTCCTCGATAGCCATCTTTGAGGTCTTGAATCGACGCTAAGCTATTAGCGTAGACCTTCTACTTCAAAAGAAGAAGTCAAAAGGTGTTAATCACAAGATCTCGTTGGCCAATTGTGATCACCTCTTCGAGAGATAACACGGTCCGTATACGTTTCCCGCAAAAGATCAATGGTTTCGTTGCTTGTGTAGCACGTAGCGCCGACTTGTTGAGAGTAAACGTTGTCCAGATCAATACTATCCAATTTCGACCATAAAAAATCATTAATCATCTCTCGATAGCGCAATCCATTCACTGTAAATGTTGCTCCAGCCTCATTTTCGAAAAAGTAAGGTCCAATGACTCCGCCGGACCATAAAAAAGCACCAAACGGTCACACGTTGAGGATAGAGAGGCTTTTCAATAATAACTCTTGGGTTTTCCGAGCCCCAAATGAGACAATAATTTTGTTTGATGACTAAGCCACCGAGGTGGAAATGGGCCTCATCACTCGAGATAATTTTTCGATGGAATTCCGGATCATTTTTATGCATTTTAAACGACCCAATCAGGAAAGGCACGACGTTGTTGATGATCGCCGGCTTGAGTTCTTGTGTTAACTGAACTTTATAAGCCTTAAGACCCAATTCCTCATGCAAAATACGATGTAATGACCTTTGTGGAATGCCTAATTCCAAAGAACGACGAGGAATGGACAAATCTGGATTTTTTCAACACTTTCGGCTATAGCAGCAATATTCTCGGTTGTTCTTGAGCGACGTGCACGGGTTTATTCTTCACATCACTTACTTGTCCCAACAGCTCGAATTTTTCCACCAATTTCTTCATTGCGGGCCGACAAGGTGCTTCAAGACGACCCCAAAATGTTCGAGTTTTACGAACCGTCTCTGCCAATTTTTCTCCATTTTTATAGTGAATTTTAATAAATTGAATGCGTTTTTGAAGCGTGTATCGTTCCATTTTTATTATGGCGTAGTTTCTACTTGTCAAATGTCAAAAAATGGACAGCTTCAACCGAAATAGCGGGCTATTCACAATAACACCTCTTATTGGAAAACCCTTTAAATGTATCCAATAAGAGGAGTATATGTGAGTAATAAAATATTTTGACAATGAATTTTCAGTTGGTTCCATAGTAATTTTTCAATATATCCTCGTATGATGAAACGTTGAAAAATTGTGATAGAAAAGCGATATTCATAGAATATGCTCTGTCTTTTTATCCAATTTAATATTGATGGACTTGGTACGGCAAGAGCATTATAATTATATCATGAGGGCAACAGAATGATAAAGACTTTAGAGCACGGTACAATCGTCTAGGTGAAATTGGATCCCTGCGTTCAGAAACTCTTAATGGAACAGGAAAATTAATTACTTTAAAGGAGAACAAGACAACATTTTGGATCGTTGTTCTAAGTGAACCGGAAATAGGAAGTAGTCGGTATGGATAGTGTTGCATTCTCATATTTTAACATGACTTCGAGCTCGTGTCCAATTTGTTTTCGAAGAAGGAAATTTTTCACGAAAAAACCATGTTCATGAACACAGTTTCATTGTTATATTTCATCTTTATATGTTGGTAGGTACGGGGTCTTTAGATATGATTGTAACATCGTAGGTTGCTTTGAAATTGTTTAATCTTATCTTTAAAAATTCTCTACAAATTTATAATTCCAGTCACATTATTCAATTTCTTTTTGAATACCAGCCTAAAATCGCAATATCGTTCGTTTCAATTAAAGTTTACATCAAATATAACTATCGCAAGCTCGTCGGACGAGGCCAGGTACATTCGGCAACGTTGACTTTATTTACGTTATGACAGCAAATACTGCAATTTAAGATAAATAACAAACGCCTACTATGCGCTCAAACTTTCGTGAACGGACTATATTTATTTATTATCAGTCCATTCAGTCATACCAAACTTTATGTATCGGTGTAATTTTTCTGCCTCTTTTCGAGATGTAAGTAAGTATTCTGTAAATTGAGATTTTTTTGTTTGTATGGAATTTTTTTTGAGCGCTCTATCGTTTTTCTAGACAACTTTTTTTGGGTTTTCACTTCCAGCCTCTGAAACAGAAACAATTGAAAATTTTTTAATTAAGATGAAATGCTCCTCCATAAATCCTTGCACTAATTTGTCAGGTGCAAAAAATAAATTAGTGCAAGGATTTACACATTAGTGGCATTTCATCTTAATTGAAAAATTATTATTATATTAATACTGTCTGGTAAACAAATATATGATTCATGAGGAGATGTTACTCACACAATTTTTTTGGTCCATAACTTCATTATTAGGGGTTGAAAATAACAACCCCTTGTGATTTTTCTTCAACAATTGATTTCGTGGCATAGATTTTCGAAAAATAAAATTCTCTGATGATTTCCCATTCAATTCGGGAGAAAAAAGTTTTCTACAAAATTTCGATACAGTGGATACTTTTCTCGGAAAAAATAAAAACCTACAAGCAGTTATTATCACTGTTCATTCCATTTCATCGTATGTTCCATAAAATGAATATTCTAAGATATTGTTTATGCTCAAAATTGGTTTTGTCAATTATGCTTATTAGTCGAAAGAAAATTCTATTTGTGAAATTAAAATATTACGGATATAATTTTCTTCCGGAAATTAGTAATTGAACCTTGAGAACCTGAGAAAGCTTTATAGAACATATTTTACTTTGTCATAGACATACAATATCTTAGAATTTTCATTCTCGGAACACTTATAGGATGAAATGGAATGAACAGTGAACATAACTACTTGTTAGTTTTTATTTTTTCCAAGAAAAGTATCGACTTTATCGAAATTTTGCAGGAGACTTTTTTTTCTTCAGAATTGAATGGAAATCATAAGAGACTTTCATTTTTTCGGAAATCTATCCCACGAAAACATTTTTGAACAAAAATCATAGGGGGTTGTTATTTTCAACCCCTAATAATAAAACTCAGTTAGGGATTTTTGTTTTATGTATTGTATTATGTTAGCTCTTGATTTTCGAAAGAATATATACCTATATCTAATTATTTTTCAGGTTATCACCTCTTGGTGGGTCTTTTAGTAGCTGCAAGATCTTGGAGAAAAGGACTTCGTCGATTTGATTGGTAGACTTGGATGTACTTCGCAACTGTACTCCTTGGTTTAGCTATTCATGGATTTGGTACCCTATCTGTCCTTTATTTCATCGGAACCAGAACACTTCCTTTCAAAGTAATTGGACAACTGAGTCAGGTCATTGCCACAGCTTTTGGAACTGCTTCAGGTAAGTTTTTTATACTTAATTTTTTTTTCAATTAATACCCAATTAGTTCCTTATCGCCTAGTTTAATAGAAACATTTTGTTGAAAAAAGGGGATCTTGTCTCTAGGATAGATAGAGAACTGAAAAATATTGGGGTTTGTTTAGTAAAAAGTTTCGTAACTTGTTTGTGTTTCGTGTTAAGACGAAGGGCGTTTGAAGAAAAAAATTTACACAGTTTTTACGATTCTGCCGAAACTACTGGTAACATTGTGATGAAATTGAGTTATTGAGTTCACGGACGGCACTCAGACAAGGTAGAAAGTTCAAAAACAAAAAGTTTTCTAAATAGCAGCGAATAGCTATCAGAATATGCCGTAAACATTTTGTTTCTAAAAAATACGCGAAATATTTTTTTTAACTGAACTCTTATATGTTTCTCCCTTCAAAGTATTGCCTGGTTAAAGTAAATACAGTTGAACACCTCTAAAACGAAGTATTTCTCTCTATAACGAAATATAACAAGAACATCACTCTTTGAATGGGTATTGGTAAAAAGGTATAAGAATGGGTTTTTCCATAATTATGCCGGACGTAGGTATAAATCCCGACCATAAACTAAACCATTACGGCGGGCAGATAGATTCTTCCTAAACGTTGGATTCAGCTGAAAATGTTGATAATGACGGTTTCTTTCAATTATTTCGTTAATGTCGATGTCATATTGTAAAAAATCAACTTCCAACTAAAGGGACATGTTAAACAGTGTCAAATACGGTGTTCGAGATCACTACGATAGCAGTGATGATACCGACAGCGTTGATTTGAAGGGGCAACCGCCGAAAAACCAAATCGTGGAGAGGTACTTCGTGTCGTCTCGCTTTCGGTCCATTGAAGGTGTTGGAAAATATTTTTGAATCTTTGTAAAAATGCTAAGTTTCTTTATGTGAATAAAATGTGTTTTTTAATGGTACCACTCAGACGAATTACGAATTATTTGCCGAAAAAATCGTGAATAGCTAGGTATTGTATAGTTACCTACATAAAATGCCTTAAAGCTGTTAGAAATGCCTTTTGAGTAGGTATGTAGGTAAATGAATGTTTCGATACTTGACACTATAAAAAGACGTAACAAAAATTTCTGTATAACTATTTTTTTGGGATTAAGCAATTTCGTTATAAGAAGTTCTACTGTATGTTGAAACAATTATTCGTCATCTTACGTAAATTAAACCTCAAAAATAATAGCTATCAATTGTTGCGCATTCGCCATTTTGCGATTATCGTGAAATATTTTTGTTGTCCCAAGATATTCAATACAGACCATCACACAAAAATTCAACAGATAAAACTTCAGCATATAATAAACAAGCTTATAATTAAAACAATTGAATTAAACGTCTAAACGAAACAATGTTAATATGCCATAATT